>JAOTQG010125790.1:0-10254 GCA_025631175.1 Iris virginica | reverse complement strand
CGGATGTCTTCCTGTTACACAGCCATGTCAAAAATTGTTCGTTAGTATTAAGTTGTTAAAAGTCCGTTTATATTTATTGGCTTGAATACGCGATAAATGGACTTTTACTTAAAAAGGTTTTGAGGCAATTAATCAAATCTAATAAAGAATGAATCCTAACAATGTGTTTAAAAATTGATATTGATATTTATTTAATACTTTTTACCGTGATAAATTTTAAGATATTATATATTAATTTAAGTTGATTTATTGTACTAAATTTTTAATTATATATAGGATTATAATTTTTGGATTATAAAATTTAAGAGTGCGTTTGGATGAATAATTTTTAAATTTTTTAATCTATGTTTATGTTTTTTGTTTCTTTTGTTTTGGTTTTGATTTTGCAATAGTTTTAACATTTTATCCTTCCAAATTTTAAAAATTATATGATAGTGATTGAGAGAGAAAGTGATTATTATTTGATGTGATGTTTGATAGGATATAAAGGTGAGTATAAGAGTATGTAAAAGAAAAAAAATGTTAAATATACAAGATGATGCACGGTTTTTCCTGTGATCTGGGTGAGCTCTGCGATGGCTGAAGGTTGTTGAACTGGACAGTAACAGAACCTACAAAACAACACCGTTACTATGAGGTAGGGGTTGGCCCTACCAAACAAGCTCCGGCGTGAGAGTAAGTACTCAAGTTTGAGAAATATCAGAGAGTATTCACAGGAGATTTTGGGGGGCAGAATTGTGCGTACCTTTGCCTACAGGGGTAGGGCCTTATTTATAGGTGCTGAGGATGCTGAATCCTTGAAGGTAAAAGAGTTTTGGCCGCCTCTTGCTTCCTCAGAGTCCAAGCTCAGCCAGAATCCTAACCCTAATCTCTTAAGGTAAGTAAATCAGAGATATAGATGGAAATGACTCCTTATGAGGATATACCGTCACTAATGAAGACCTTCATTCCCCATCCCTATCTGCCCAGCTTGTAAGCTCGGATCGTTCGTCAGCAGCCTCGTCCCGGAACCGAGAGAGGCCATCTTTCCCCGTGTATAAGATCGTCGGATAGCAAAAAATTCATTCCTTTGTTCACCTAGCGGTTTGGCAGGACGCTCGAATTGGCCTTCGCCCCATACTTCAGTAGTCTCTCAGTAGTCTCAATGCACCTCCCTAATCCTAATTTCCAATTCTTAGACGCTTCGTAAAACTGAACCCACCCACTCTTATGGGCTGCCTACGTATCTCTTAGAGGCGCAAAAGAGAATCGGATATGGACTCCTGAGCTAGACTGCTCGCAGGAGTGAAACAGGTCGCCCAGAGCTAGTCTCAAGGCGAGAAATGATGAGAGCTCGCATGAGGCATCACCTCTATGCGAGGACTGGAGTAAGCTCGCATGAGGCATTACCTCTATGCGAGGTCTCCACATAGGTCGTGCCAGGGAGGATCACCATCCCTTTTCTCGTGAAGTAAAGTAGTAGAGGTCGACCTCTCTGTGACATCTCAAGAGAGGTCGCCTGTCCAGGAGATAATCCCTCCATATCGGGCTAAGTCTTTATCTTCTGATGGCTACGACCTGACTGTCGAGCTCTCTTTGAGCTCGCTAGGTCGCCAATACTTTTTGGTACCTTCAGTGGTCCCCTGGACCTTCGCACGAGTATTTATGCTCATGTGGAGGGACATAATAAAAGTTCATCTTATTCTCCAGCAAAGCTTTCCCGAGGTCGCCCATATTCCTCGCACTTGTTGCTCGCAGGTCACTAAATTTTAGGCGGCTGGATTTATAGAGATTCCCGCCTAATCATTTCAAGTTTTAAATGCTGGCGCCTCCACTTCGCACGCCTCTAGAGAAGCATTAAATTCGGCTGAAAAAGGTGTCATGAGGGCACAGTTCACGAGATACTCTCCCTTTTTGAGGGATGTGACCGCATCTCTTCCCCTTCTAAACTTATTACCACTTTGCCATCTTAGAAAGTATAAAAGCTTTCTTCCTCTTCCCTTTTCATTTTTTACCCGTCTTCTTCCTTGCCATAGAGAGAGAACAGAGCTTTTTAGAGAGAGAAAAATCCTTCTGTCTTCCTAGTAGCGATTCTGCAAATGTGATTCCTTCATTTGGTTTGATTCCGTTCGCTTGGGTGGATTCAGAGGGTGATTTGAGTGTGTTTTTCGGCTTCATTCGAGTTGTAGCTTGTTGCTTCCATTGTTGCCGACAGAAGCTTTGATTTTTGCTTTCTCAGTGTCCGGTGATCATCAGAGTCCCCCTTTTTCCTTCCATTTCTCTGAAGTTTTCCAGAGAACAGTAAGTCCCCTAGTCCTAACCCTTTAGATTCTGTGTATTTCTTTACTTTTTGCATTCTGGGTTTATCCAAAGCACCCCTAGACTGTCTTGAACCTTCAACCTTTCTGGGTTTGTTCTTGAGTTTCTTCAAGAACATCTTCAAATCTTCAAACTTATTTCTGGAAAATATCCTTATATTTTGGATCTTGATTCTAATTTTATACTTGTTTGTCACCTTGGTCGCGTGGTAGCTCGCGACCTCTTATCTGCGACTTGTAGTCAGCACTTAGCAATGTTAAAATTTTCCCTCGTCTTTAAAACTTTTTCTGGGAGGTCGCCTAGGGATTACCCATATATCTCGTCCCCCCAGTTTTTAAGTCGAGGAAAATAAGAACCATGTTTGAATTTGTGTATGCTATTTGGTTTAGGAGTGACGGTCCAGACTTGCTCTGTCGACCTCTTCGTAAAGGTTATGAGGTCCTTTCTGACCTTGAGTGTTTGGAAAATTTGCGGGCTAGTAGAATGAAGATCACCTCTCTTCCTCGTCGTTGCCCTGATCAGCGAGTTCTACCCCTGGGAACCCCTGTTTTTATTATTAGGGAACTTGACCAAATATTTGCTGTTCTTCGAACTTGTTATTTTCAAATCTCTGTTCGACCTCTTGACGTTCATCCAGAAGTTGGTCGGTCTACTCGTGCTCGCCACTATTCATCTGCGAGCAGCAACTCTTTATCTTCTGTCGTCATTGTGTCCAAGTCTGAATTTTTTTCCACTTTTCATAATGTAGATATGTCCGACGAAGCGGCCTCCGTGTCACACCATTCATCGCGCCAAGAAGAAGGCAACGAGGCAACCTCTTCCCACGACGGGGATACTGGTTCCTCACAACCCAGGAATTGGAAACCCTTCTTAAAGAAAAACAAGTGTACTCTTGAGATAATCGACGAGCTTTACGACCGTTATCACATTGATAGGTCAAAGTTCAAGCTTTCCCTCCCCCCTAAAACTGCGACCTTTCAAGAGTTGCGATCTGACCCAACTAAGGTCGCAATTTTCACGTCCTTCTTTGAAGCTGGCCTGAGGCTTCCTCTCGACCCTTTCCTTTCTGAGGTTTTTGACTATACAAAGTCCTTCCCCATCGACACAGTTTATAATACTATCATCAACCTTGTCACCTTCGCAGCCACCTGCCGTGCGAGGTGCATAGAGCCATCTGTTTTCCTTCTTACCCATTTCTACCTCTTTCAAACCCCGGGGATGGCCTCTAAGAAGCTAACCGTGCATGCTAAAGGTCGCAAGTATGGTCACATCTGCAACGAGCTCTCGAAGAAGATTTTTAAATGGGATGAGAGCCTGGTGATGGTAGAGAGCAAGAGGGGTTGGAATTTCCCTTGCCACAAGGATGGCCCGGTGAGACTTCGCCCAAATTGATTAATAATTACTCCTATCAAATATCTATGGTATAAGGAGGGGATATGGACCCCCTCCTGGTAAATAGTAACCTTGGAACAACTTTAAAAAAAAATTGAGCTATGGGGTAAGGCTGCAGATCGGTCAGAAGCTAAAAGTGGACTGTTGTGGTGAGTAGAGTAGTACTGCTGCTTCTTTTTATTTTTTTTTTCGTCTTTTTTTTTAATCTTTTGTTTTACATAATTTTTTTATTTTGATTTTTTTCTGTTTCTTTTTATTATAATAAAATTATTTTTTCATAGCTAAATCTGTTTATTGACTCTAAATTTATATTAAAAAACATAAATAATTTATTTTCGAAATGAAGGGATTATCCCTAAAAAGAAAAAAATATTAATATAGATTTTGTATTTAAGATAAAAACATTATCCAGAAGTCGTGAAAAACAAAACCACTTATTTCTCAGTACTAGCAATTGCTAATTTTGAGGGTTATGAGCTAGTCTGAAGACAAACCCAAAATTCAAAAGGTGTATTCTATTTCATCTCCTACCTTCGTTTTCTCCCTGTGTCCATCACTTCTGATCAACCATGTCTACGCTCATGAGTCTCGTCAGCACCACCATCCCAACCCAAATACCCCCTCACCTTGCCAAACCCACATCCAGTTCCTTATCTTTTTCACTCCCTCTTTCTAAATTTTTCACCCAACTAAGAAAAAGGGCACCCTACAAGGCCCTCAGGTCTATCACAGAGAACAGAGATTTGGTTACAGCCAAAACCATCAGAGAATCAATCTCCCAACGAGATGCAGAAGAAGGAGAAGAAGCTGGATTTGTAAAGGAAGTAGAGAGAGAACAGGCAGAACCTTTGGATGGGCCTGAAGAAATTGATAGGTTTGTGGGTAAAGCAATTAATGCTACTATTGTTCTTGGTGTTGGTTCTCTTGCTATCACTAGGTTGCTCTCCATTGATCATGATTATTGGCATGTGAGTTTAATTTTATTTTTAATTGTTTATTTTATTTATTGCTCTTATGCTTGATTTTCTTGTCAGGTGTCAGCAGTTTCATGAATTTCTCAACGTAATATGCACGTTTACAAGAAATCACTAAAAATTGTTTAGCTTCTTAAATTGATTATGTTATATACTCCCTAGTCCCTCCCTACCAAAATGAGCTTCCTGTTTCCTTTTTGAAAATTCAACCTAACTACCAATTTAGTGTTTAAATATGTTTATTGTGTATTTTAGATTCTAAAATTTCAATCTTTACAAGAATATTAAGTAAACTAGCGATAACACTTCATGTAACTTTGCAATAGCAAGTTAATTTTCATAAAGAATCGGTCAATAGTTGTTCAAAAAAATCTAGATGGGACTCTCATTGTAGGACGGAGAAAGTATCCGTAGTATAAAATAGATCAAGATGTAACACTTATTTGTCCAATCAATAATCTATTTTACACATTCTCCCCCAACATTTAATCCAATTCTTTCCATATTCCCCTAATTTTCTAATAATACATTTAATTGAATAAAAATGCACCCTACATGCCCACGAGCACCCGTATACCTAGTAAGTTTACAAGATTGATGTTATGTGACACTTATTTGTCTAATCAATAATCTATTCTATACATTCTCCCCAATTTTTAAATATTTTGAATTCTTTTCACATTTCATCCAATTCTTTCCATATTTCCCCAATTTCCTAATGATACATTTAGTTAAATAAAAATGCACTCCACGTGCCCACGAACACAGGTATACCTAGTAAATTTACAGTATTGATGACTTTGACAGTGTCTTTAAGTTAATACTCCATATAAACTCAGTTCATTCTATCAAATTACTATAAACTGCCAGTTTTATGATTTTAAGAAAATCAATCAGTATACATGAAATCTCTTTTTGAATAATCCTAAGAATGATCGCCATAGGAATGGAGGAAGTATTATGAAATGAAATGAAATACTCCCTCCGTTTCACAATAGTTGACCTCTTGAAAATAATAAATTATTTCAAAATAGTTGATGCTTTAAACACTTTTGCTATACTTTTCCAAAATTGCCCTTTTATCTCAATTCAAGACTAAGGAGCAATTAATGTCTTAAAAGTTAATGAAAGAAGAATTTGAAGAGACTTCATGTGTGAAGAGAGGGCAAAAATGAAAAATTAGAAGATACTACCCAGAAGTTGGCGCGAAGGCTGCTGGTTCGGGGGTAGAGTATAGTACTAAGGGTCCTCTTCCCAGCGAATGTTTGAACTAGTGAACATAACTTTTCTTCTTACTCCAGCTGTTCCAAGAGTGTCCCCTAGTTGAACTGCTGAAAACGAGACTATTAGTGACACGACCTATAAGGCAATGGCACTTTAATGCCATATAAAGTCTAGTCTTAGCCTTATCTTAGAAAGATTAGGTGAGGACAGATCGGTAGCACTAGACTAGCTCATACAATAGGATATGCCTTGGAGTGGCTTGACCTCGACCTCGAGGAAGTAGTCGCCGAGCCTTCAGTTGCACATTGGGTTGCAGCTAAGATTAAAAAAAATGACTGTTCCGGAGGAAGCTCCGAAGGAGCGTAGTCCCCACGGACAAAAGTTGAGTTTTCAGCTAATTCTTTTCTTCAATATTCTCACAGCATTCATTTCATAAGGTAGTGAGTGAGGAGAACAGGGGGCAGGCACAGCATTCCTTGGCTTGGCTGGTATACCCTCCCTCGCTTCTAGATCTATAGTTGTCCGAGGAATATAGAGTCATGTCCGGATATCCTCTTTCTAGCTACCAAACGTGGTAATTGGTCAAAAGAGCCCAAGTCAAATAAAGAGGGAAGGGCGCATAAGAGAATGATCCAAACTGGATACCTACCCCGCTCTTTCTAGCTTTCCCTCTTCCATGGATTGAGCTAGAAGACCACTGGAAAACACCCGGGACCAGAGCGTCGTTGCTTCTTTTTGCTCTTTTTGCACTCCTTGGTTATTTTAATTAAACCTTAAACATCAACTATTGTGAAACGGAGGGAGTATTCGGAGAGAATCAAGTGAACCCCCGTGGAGTTATTTAGGAAAGATCAGTATGGTAGTTATAGGTAGTGAACATCCATTTTGTATCCATATTTTAGGATTTAAGTTTTTTGTATTTGTATTGTTCAGGGATGGACCCTTTATGAGGTACTGAGATACGCACCTGAGCACAATTGGGTTGCTTATGAAGAAGCACTGAAAACAAATCCTGTATTGTCTAAAATGGCAATAAGTGGGATTGTCTACTCTGTAGGCGACTGGATTGCACAAGTGAGTTGTTGCTTCCACGGGGTTTGTATTATTTTCAACTTGATTTTGTCCAGCGGTTATGAATTCTATGTGTAAATTCTGCAGTGTTATGAAGGGAAGCCTCTTTTTGAGTTCGATAGGACTCGGTTGTTCAGATCTGGCCTTGTTGGTTTTGCACTCCACGGATCCCTTTCTCATTATTATTACCAATTTTGTGAGGTGTTTTTCTGGTTCATATTGTATTTCTTCCACCTAACTTTTTGATATTCGTACATGGTGAAAACTGTTTGGTTTCGTTTTTAGGCTCTTATTCCCTCCAAGGAGTGGTGGGTGGTCCCTGCAAAAGTTGCTTTTGACCAAACAGCTTGGGCCGCATTGTGGAACAGCATCTATTTTGTGGCTCTGGGATTTTTGCGTTTGGAATCACCGGCCAATATTCTAGAAGAACTCAAGTCAACGTTTTGGCCGATGTTGACAGTAAGAAACCTCTCGGATTCCATGCTCTTTCTATTTGTTTTTTTATTTTGTTTAGCATGTTTGATATCGTTTGAACTTTATAGTAACTAGGTAGAGCCACACAAGAGTTTCTTCTTCCACTTCTTCTTTTCAATCTTAAATCAATCACAATGTCCAACAAAGCACAATTTGTATGCTTGGCCTGTAGCATTTTGCCCTGAATGACTTTACGAACTAGGAGATAAAATTAAAACCTATAACAAAATATATCTTATCTAAAAGTAGGAATGCTTTAAGTTGTCTAAAGGCAGAGTACAGTAAGCATATGCATATTCCTATAGTAGTCTTTGAAGAGTAGTTGATTGAAGGAGGTATTTCGATGTCATGACAAGGTTACATGATGTTCGTTTTGATGTCACTCCAGCAGTCCAAGAACGTAGAAGTAGATTAATTAAACACTGTATTTATGTGCCTTTTCATGAAAGTAAGTGAAAATCACAAGGGTCATGACGCTTGTTAAGATTACAAAACTGGAAAGTTTTTGCATTGGATATTGGAACAAGTGCATTGATAGGCCGTAGGTGTCACCATTACTCTTTCCTGTTTTTCCATGCAAAAATGTTTTACATTCGTAATCTTAAGGGCACTTGTTAGCATTTTCCAAGTCAGATAAAATCATAGAGCCGTTCGAGTCAAGCAGGAGTGAAAATGTATTCATGGAAACAGCAAGATGATGGATCATGATAATTGTAATTGGGTAGTGGTGATCTAAGATCTTGAATTAAGTATGCTTTAAGTCATAGATACACCCAAATATTGAAATACGTAAATTCAGAGCACCTTTTTATATTAAAATTAAAGTTATGTCAACAATGTCACATATTATCTATTTACGTAGAATTAGAAGTAGCTTATTCATTATAATCTTTAAAAAGTAAACATAACAAAAACGTCACCCTTATATGCTGCTTAATTTTCTATTAATTTCCTCATAATAATTAAAACTCAAACTTCAATGGGGGGCAAGTTGTTTGCTGTACCAGCAAGTTGGAGTGTAAGACAAGCAAGTCATAGCCCTAGTTAGCATCATTTAATAATTAGCAAATTTTAAGATCAAAACTCCCCCAGAGACCCCCCCCACCCAATTGTGGAAGCCGCAAGAAGCTATAAACGAACAAAAAGAAGAAACCCTAGTCCTCAAGTCAGAGAGGTACGGACTTCTCAATGAAAACCTGACAATTTGCTTTGCCCTGAAGCATTAAAAAAAATGCTTAAAACATTGCAATGCCACAGAATTTTTGGAGCTCTCAATGTTTTTCAAAGTCATTGAGCATGCATGATGCACCCAACCGGTTCTAAGTTCTAACCGACAGGACCGCATAAGCAAGGTGCATGTGAGCATGATGCTGCTACTTATCCGCGAATCACACATCCAAAGATAATAAAAGTGAGAGGCCTCCATCTATATTCCAACCATTATTAGTGAAAAAATTTAATTTGCACACGAGCAACAAGTCTAGAAGGCAAAGTCCGAAAGCAATTAAGTTATCCAAGTAAATGATGGAGAGGAAAGGACAGGGCGTGGACAGAGGAATATGAGCATAGATCAAAGTCAGAAAAGTTTTTCTAGAGAAGACCCTTTTGTACTCCAACAAACAAGACTAAGGTCTGAAACATGTGGAAGTTGTACAACAGGGAGTCTTATTCTATGTGAAGGTGTAAGTAGATTTTGCTGGAAAGGAAACTGAAGTGGTTTCTCTATTTAGTCATATTGTGTCTTAATTTGTTTCGTCCTCTTGTCCGTAGGTTGAAATGCTCTTTTGTTGGAATGGTGTGGGCATGTGTAAAGCACCAAAATGTATGGATAGCAGAACCACATAGTGTGGACACCGTAGAGAGATAAATGGAAATTTTGAAGGCAGAGAATTTTCTCGGCCTAATATCTGTTTTATGATGCGTGGTGTCCTAGGTTTTTGGTTTGAGGAGGCTTTCCCAGGGGGACAATTTACATCCAAGGTGTGGGAATTTGAACCGTGGAAAAGAAGGGGGTGAAAGTTTGAAATGTTGACATTCAAGGGAATGCTTATGCGTATCACTAATAAAAATTAGTGATATGCATAATGCTTATGCATTATGCGTATTAGGTTCCTCCCTATTCCAGGTTGCATGACAGCTTTCGGAGATGTACGTATAAAGGTAATACATATAATCATTATGCGTATTATGCCGGTAAGAAAAAAGGTAATAGACATAATGGTTATGTGTATCATGCCGGCCAAAATTTTCTGATGGAAATAATGATTATTCTGACCAAAGATAATGCTCATTAAAGGTGACAAAAGATGATGCACATATCCATCATGCACATTTTAATCTGTCCAAATAAGATGGATGAAAATCTATCCGAAAGTTTGGGATGTTGACAAGTGACACTTTATTAGATTTTAATTCTCATAATGGTAATGCGAATTACAATCCGAACAAAGTTAGAGATATGCTATCTATTATTCATAAACGAATTCACAATCTTACCAAAAGTTTAATATTTTCGCACTTTCATCTTCTCCGCTTCAGATTGTGCAATACCTTTCAAAGTTTTTATTCAGTATACCCTAATTTGAATATGGTGTACTACAGCATCTCATTTCCTATGAGTCTATACCGGAGGAATCGAATACCTCTTTTAAAACATGGTAATTGTCGGAAACAATAAATTTGCCCATGCCATTATGCACGTCGATCGACACTTATCTTATAATCAGTTATATGATGAGGTTTATAGATATATGGGGATTAACAACTTTTATTTGATTTGGCATGAATAGAATTTACCGACTTTAGGGGGACAAACAGTTTT
>JAOTQG010125768.1:0-10255 GCA_025631175.1 Iris virginica | reverse complement strand
GGCTACAAGATTATAATCCTAAACCAACTAGGAGATAGGAAAACTACTAATTAGGAACTTCTAATAAGAAAAGAATTATAATTTAGAAACTAGGAAATCAAACTAAGAAAACCAAATAGGAAACGGATTAACTAAGAATCCAACTTGGAAACTAATTAACACTTTATCCGGCGATAGAAACCAAATCAGAAAAGGAAAAGACTTGCTGCTGCTGTCGAGCATGCCGAGCAAGCTTGTGGTCGCCCTCCTAGGTCGCGATCTCTTCCATGCTCGCCTGTCCTCGCGCCCCGTCGACCAAACATAGCGAGCTTAGCTTTCCCAGATCGTTCTTGCCTAAACTGTCCCATTGATAGCTCGCAACCAGGTGTGAGAACCCATTTGTCAGTTTCTTGGCTCGAGCTCGCGTCATAGGTCCCTATAGCCTGGTCGCCTTGGTTGCCTCTTGAGTTGACCCTGGCGATCTCTCATCACTACGTAGGCTTCCGAGTGCACTAATTGGAAGTGTGATATTATCAGTCTATGCTAGAGGTCGGGAAAAACCAAAGCTAACATGTATATCCAAAATTTTAAAAGATAATAAAGAAATGTGGCCAAAGAGATGACCTAGCTTTGAGTCGTATTGAATGACGAAAAATAATTAATGTAACCGACGCCGAATGATTGGAACTAAAATTGAGTGTAGTTGTGTTGTATTTTAATATTAAATCAAGCTAATTATGTTGAAGTCAGACCATTTAATTAGTAAATTGACCTTTTCTATTCACCAGCCATGAGTCCAACGATACAAATAGCGTCGCGATGCACTTTTTATTCTATGATACACAAAATATATCGCATGATACATATCAATGGCAATACGTTGTACAATACGCATTGAAATATGCATTTTTAATAACGTGTAGTAAGATATGTATCGCATATTGTAAGATATTGATAAGTATGCTCTATGTTAATCACAAAAAATAATTAATAACCGTTGAAAAGTTGAGTTTTTTTTTTTTTTTTTTTTTTTTTAAAAATATGAAATTATGCTCCACCCGTCCTCCCCCAGAAAAGTCCCACTCTCCCTTTGTTCGAAGATAAATGCAGTTTATAGGAAATGCGTAGAAGTAAAGGTATAATAATTGGGACAAAGGGAGTACGAGTAAGACTACCAAAACGAGTGCTCTCATAATGAGGTCTATGAGCTTCCCCATTTGAATCAAATGGTTGAGAATCGTCTGATATGTGGATGGGAGTTTGTTGATTTATGGATCATGCTTTGATGATAGACAATTTGCTTACGAAATGTTTGGTAAACCACGTGATTGCTTACAGCTCTGAGTGAAAGGATTGCATTGTTTCTTATCAATCACATGTATTTCGACTAGCTTTTCGTGAAAAAATTCATTAGGACTGTTGGACTAAGTTAAGCGTTTTCAAATTTGTAGAGAGCATATTGATCTAGTGGTTCACAGAGAAGGTTTCTCTCTACAGAATTTTTTTCATTTAAAACTTTAATTTCTAGGCATTCCTTTCAACAAATGTTAGAGTATTGTATGGATGCAATGGAAAGGGGAGATAAGTTTATGTCCCGGCCGAGTGAAGAAGAGACATAATTTTGCAGCAGTGATTGCTGAAAGAACTTTTCGGATTGGAGATTAAGCTCTGGAACTGGATATGGAGTTAAAATGGATTGTGTGAGCGTGGTAACTGTTTTGTCACAAGTGTTCCATGACGATGTATTCTCACGCATATTCTTCTCTCAAAGACGATTTATGGATGTTGAGAGGCTCTCCCGTGTTAGACTTCTTTATTTTCTAAGCAACTTCATTGGCTGAAAACCTGAATGGAAGTTCCAAGCAAGTACATTTTGAAAAATCTGAAATGAGTAGTGGAAAAATAAAAAAAGCAGTGCGAGGTACATCAAATATAGAAATTAAATTAATTGTGAGAACGTTAGCGATTTTACTTGCTCCACATGGGAGATACTCGAATGTTGTGGTGTGTAGTATTTGACTGCTTATTTGCCATGGCGATTATCGTTTCCTTTATTAAGTGTGCTGGATCTATAAAGGTGCCCTTCCGAGTGCACAAAGAACTCAATGTATTGAGATTCGATTTGTTACCTCTGTCCATGGAAAATGGACTGAGAACTGCTCTAAATGAAAAAGTACAAGTTATTTTAGCTGATGCAAAAGATAAATAAGTACAATCATGCATAATAACATTACGTTTTACTATGTAATCCTGCTGTGAATGAAATTCATTATTATGTGATCTTTTCCTTTTCCATTCATTTGTTAGATAGTGGATGGGATCCCTTGTCTTGTGCCAAGGGACGGCAAGATAATTGAAACTGATGATGAAATGACGAAGCCTGATGCTGTTGTTGATTTACCTAGCATGAAGAAAGATCATGAAGGGAATTAGCTCTCAGGACTTGCTATGAGTGAAGAATGCGGCAGAGGTAAACTCACTGTTAACTGTGAAAAGTGAAAAAGGAAAAAATACACATGAGAATTATCCTTGTCAGGTTTATGCTAATTGTAACCGGTTAAAATGCTCGTCCTCGTTGGACAATGCTGTTATATAAACCATTTGTAGCTGCATTTTTTCCACTGTTTTAATTCCTTTGCCACGTAAGAATGTCTTAAATCTTAGAAATCTTCTTGTGCGAGTGAAGAACCAGTAATGCCCTGTTTCTTTCATAAGATGTAGACTTTATGAATCCTCTACTCTCTATGTTTATACAGAAGTGAACTTTGGAAAATTAACATCAGTGATCTTACTAAATTCAGGGAATTTCTTTCGTAAAGAAATCCACTTCCATTAATTAAGGACTCTATGTCACTTGGTTTCATAATTGTCTCTTTTTCTTTAGCAAGTGCATTTCTGTTCGCCTAGTAGTCAATAAGCTGGTTTTGTCAGAACTGTCTTAACAAGTGTTTCTCTTGTATTGTTTTGGTTTAAGTTGCTAAAATCAATTTAAAATTAAAAACCCATGCATAGTATACAACCAAAACAGAATTTAAAAACAAGCACAAGCAAGAAAACCTGCAGAAATCCACCAAGTATTACCCAAAAAACTGTAATTTCAAAGAAAAACAATCACAGGGCACCAGATTAGAGTCAAAGCCTTATGACCTATGCCCTATGCAATCACAACTGTCTATTATTTATCAAAATAGAAACTCAAAGAGGAGTAAAGGTAAGTACTTTTGTTCAGAAGGTTCAGATGTGGAGGAAAATATATGAATGGATGTTAATGCTTCTTTAACTGATGAAGATCTTCAAATTATGAAATATGGTTGTTTTGAAAGGAGTTTGTGTTGGAATGGCAAACAGCCCGAAATGTGTGTGTGTGTGTGTGGAGGAAGGGGGGGGGGTGGTGGTGTTGAAATGAAGCAACTCTCAAAACTATGGTCTGGGATATGGAAGAAGTTTTGATAAGATGTAGGGCTTCTGTTCTGGCTGTGGTGAAATTTGAGATTTTCGAACTGAAAGCAGCTCCATATGAGACTTGAAAAAGTCATGTATCCGTGTCCATCAATCTCTCCCATCCAAGTTCTTCCCTCTATCCAACAATTTCCAATCAAATGAACCAATTCTACTTATGCTTCCTCAAAGTTATTACCTGCCTCTGCACAAACTTCATCCCCTACAAGAAGAGAACTTGGAATTGGTCATTAAATTAGAAGTCAACCACTTCGCGCCACCTTTGGAGTAATATCCTGGCCAGTTTCTTAAAATGGAACCACGTTGTCCGATTCACCAAGCCTAGCATTTAATTGGATTTATCATTCCCCAAACTTGTATTTGATCCATAGTTCAGCAAGTTTGCATTAGTTGTGGTTAGCAGTTCAAAATTGATGACCAAACCATATGCCAAAAATCATCTGCTCCTTTATATTGGAAAAATATACATGTGACAGAAGTGGAACCTAAATGCATAAACTGGTTAGCTATTACTACCTCTGAACGATTAGGTGGTTGTACCACAGCCTCCTAATGTGTGTTCTAACACTTCACAACTTTGGTGTTCGTTGCTACATTAGTTTGTTTTGTGTAGTTTATAGACACCTATTTTAGCTCTTCTTCTTTTTGTTTTTGATAGACTGCTCATCCGTCCTTTGTATACTACTTTGTACTTTCTTTTCTATTTAATATATTCTCCTTCATCTTTTGACTCCCTTATTCCGTGAGCTGTTGCCAATGTAAATTAAATCCAATGTTGTCACTACTCTTATCTTAGACCGTCCGGCCAGGATTTAGTCCTTCCACAGTGACTGCTGACATCATTAAAACTATATGCTTACTCGGAATAGATTCGCAATTTAATGGAATCGAGGTATCTAGGGAGAAGTCGCTTTGAAGCGAGGTGAAGAGTCCCTAGATACAAACTTTATTTCACAATGGACTCAAGTTCAAAATTAAAAAGGACCTAAAGTTAAGGCTTTATCAATAGGTAATGTTGCACGGCACCAATACCCAACCAAAGGGCTACTGCGGTACCAATCAAAAAGACGGTTGTCGCTACTGGACGACGGAATGGGTTTTGAAATTTATTAACATTCTCTAAAAAGGGTACTGTTAATAATCCCGCGGGTACTGAAACCATTAAAAGAACACCCAATAATTTATTGGGTACGGTCCGAAGGATTTGACCTTGAGGAGCATGCCAGTTTTTTTTCCCTCCCCCTCATCGATGTTGGGCCTAACTTCTTATAGGTAATGCTTTTAACTTCCGAAGAACTACCTGCAACTTACCTATCTTTTTCTATTCCATGCCTTTTGATTGTGGGTTCGCACTGAAGCGTTTATGATTTTCTCTTTTTCTTTTTTAATCCGTGTGCCTAATTTTTTGGAAGTCTGTCAAGTCCACAGCCAGCAGTGCGCAGAACATAGATTCAGTCTCATCTTGATTTTCCCTTTATGATTCTTTAGAAGGTTCTAGCTGTTTCCAACGACCAATCACCGGTCCTGAAGATGCATTGCTCATCATGTACAGTAAGCTCTTAAGCATACATTAGCCTTTCCCATTTCTTGAGGTTGACTAAAAGATTTCCCCATTCAGTCCGACGCAATGCTGGGTTGTTACACACTCCACATTTGTTCATATCCTTCTTTATTATCAATGGCTATGTCAATTTTGGTCTTCCCCTACCTCTAGGTTGGTTACCATCACATTTCTAATCACTGCGTTATATACTTCCAAACTATCTTAAGCGATTTTCTCGGGTTTTATCTTCAATTGGACCACTTTTACCATCTCACAAGTATGTTCATTTCGAAAATCTTTTCAACTAATACTATATATCCATATAACATTCTCATTTCAGTTACACTCTTTCTCTTACATGTTTTTTCTTAGTAGTCAAAATCATGTTTCGTTTAAGAAACACACGTCTTATAGCTGCTCTATAAAACTTCTTTTTCCAACTTAATTGGCATACGTCTGTCACATAACAGTTCACATGCATCTTTCTACTTCACTGATCCAACTTATATGAGTAACCTCATGTCCTTTCTCCCCTTCCACCTACCAACTTTTCTCTCCAGCCCTGATGCCTATCCCTATATCTTTCCATCAATCTTCATAGTAGTTGGATAGACTATTCTCAATGTTTAATTGCACTAAGGTTGGTACATACTCATTTCTTTATTATCAATGGCCATGCCAATTTTTTTCTTCCGTTACTTCTAGGTTGGTTATTAATATATATAGGCAACCACAAATAAATTGGGAACCTACGAACTTTTAAAAGCTCTTAGATCTAAGTATTTGAATGATTAAGATTAAATTAAAGAAAAATAACAATCGGTGGTAATTTTATAATAAGGTAGAAGTACAAGAATATTTATAAAGTATCAAATTTTTTCTCCCCTCTAAAAACGTGATTTACTTTAAAATAAAATATCTCATGATCTATAATTCGAAATTAAAATCTAATTATCGATTCTTGTTCAAAATTAAATTTTCTTTCAAACAAGATCAATGAAGAATATATTTCGATGATTTTTTAAATTTCTATTATGAACCATGAAATTAATACTGTGAACCATGAATATATTTTTATAACTCTGAACCATGAAATTCAATTTTTACAAATTGAATTTCATGGTTCACAATATTAATTTCATGGTTCACCAACACTTAGTTTATGCTATTTTTACTGCAAAATTAAATTTTGTGGTTCACGATATGGTTCACAGTTGTAAATTTCATGGTTGAAAGTTGTAAATTTCATGATTTAAAGTTTTAAATTTCATAGTTCACAGTTGTAAATTTCATGGTTCAAAGTTGCAAATTTTATGGTTTAAAGTTTTAATTTCATGGTTCATAGTTGTAAATTTTATAATTTTATAGTTGTAAATTTTATGGTTTAAAGTTTTGATTTCATGGTTCACGGTTGTAAATTTCATGGTTCACAATTGTAAATATTATGGTTCACAATTTTAATTTCATGTTTCATAGTTGTAAATTTCATGGTCCACAGTTGTAAATTTCATAATTCACAGTTGTAATTTTCATTGTTCATAGTTGTGGAATACTTGTTCAGACAATTTTTACAATAAATTGAATTTCATGGTTCACAATTCGAATTTCATAGTTCATAATTGTAATTTCTTGGTTCAAATATTTTACACAGCAAATTAAATTTCATGGTTCACCGTTTTAGTTTCTTGATTCATACTCGTAATTTCATGGTTCAGACAATTTTTCACTACAAATTGAATTTTATGGTTCAAAGTTATAATTTCGTGATTCATAGTTGTAAAATTAAATTTTATGGTTCAGAGTGTTAATTTCATGGTTCACGGTTCGATTAAAAAAAAATTTCAAAATATATTTTTCATTGATCTTGTCTAAAAGATAATTTAATTTCAAATAAGAATTCACAATCAAATTTTAATTTTGACTTTTAGATCATAAGATATGAGCATTTAAAAGAGATGGTGGAAAAAAATAACTATATTTATTAGTGACTTTTTGACAATATGCTTTGCATCCTCCTGCGATTAAAATTCAACAAGCAAATGCTCCATGATTTTTGTATTGAATTACTGTTGTATGCCACCATACATTTTCTATTGTGCCTAAAATTTTTGTATTATCTTAACCATTAATTTTCTTAATTTAATGATCTAGATTAGTTATTAGAGTTCTTAATTAATTAAATTTCTTAGTAGATCACCTCCCTACCATTGCATTCCGTATCGCTGTGTTATCTACTTCCCATCCATCTTAAACAATGTCATTTTATCTTCAGTTGGGGTGACTTTCACCAACTCCCGCATTCCTAATTGCTGTGTTTTACACGTCCCAACCATCTTAAGCAATTTATGTCATTTTGTCTTAAATTGGGGTGACTTTCACAAACTTTCGAGTCATGAGTATGTTTGTTTTGAATTTTGTCTTTTCTACTTGTACCATATATCCATATTAACTTTCTCATTTCAGCTATCATTCATGTTTTTACATGTGTTTCTCATATTAGCTTAGTAAGAAAACACATGCATGCTTGATAGATGATGGTCTATGAAAGTTCTTTTTTCCAACTTAATTGTGATATGCCCTATCACATAACATTTCGCATGCATTTTCCCACTTCAATGATCCAACTATATATGTTATGAGTATACCATCAAGTTCTATAATTTTCTTATTTTTTGAAGCAAACTTTTACCCAGATTCACTAAATTGATATATACTCTAGTTTGTACTAAAGATAAGCACGTCCAAGTCTATCTTAGATTCTCGAATTTTTTTGCCTACCTAATAAGAATTCCAAGTGGACCGACTCTTATTAGGCATTTGCAGCTTTTTCCGGAATTCTCAATCAAGGGAAGCTCTACTACTCTACATACCAAATCTTGGACTCTTTTGCTAGTTTCTTTAATGTATTTTCTTTCTCAAAATGACATGAAAAGAGAAGATGCTATATGTATTTTCCTATTGACATCGCTGGGTGCAATATGGTATCATCCAAAGGCTTTAAACTGTGGTATTTACTTTTTTTCTTTATTCCCATAATAGAGAATAGTGATTTTTTGTCATTTTACCCGCCTTTACTTTTTGGAATACAGCCAACTCTTATTGTTCTCACTTTTGCTGTTCCATCGAGGAGACTTTAATCAGGGCTAAATTGCAAGCTGTTTTGTTACATTTGCATTGTCCAGCAAGGTCCTTCGCCCTTTTGGACTTAAAAATGCGGCATTGGCTCTGGTGTATAGTAAAAGTAATTTCCTTCACAACACTGTTGTAGCTGGTTCATAGTTACTAATTACATTTTATTGCTCCATTTTCAGTTCATACATTTTGAGGGAAGGAAAGAATCAATGTTGCACTTCTTAATTACCTTGGAACTCGGATGAAGAAATGAAGCAATGCAATCAAACAGCTCTTTCCAACAACACTAAGCTACATTTGGAACTTGTAATCATGCATTTTCCCTTTTACTTATGTTACCCCTCAAAATCCAAGAACAAAACCCTTTAGAGTTTGCAATGGAAGACTCTTAACTGTATCAAAATGGATCCTAGAACATTTGCTTTCTTTCCTTTTCGCCTTTTTTGAGGAATCCTCAGTGGACCTAAGCATACAATGAATGGTCTCCTTCTCACTCCTTTTCATTTCATATTTTTATGGACATGTATTGCTATTATATGAGAATTTTAGAAAAGGTATCAATGAGGTATATACACTTTTTCGGTTGCATAGAACAAACTTACTCTGAAAATGATTGAATCATGGTGGTGCCATATGAGAACCTTGTACTATGAAAAAGGATTGTGGTTTGAAATCATTCCTTCAGCTAATGCTTTAGCTACTTTCTATTTTATTCTCAACATAGAGATTCATCATGTGATTTAACATGTTTAATACTTTGCAGAGTATTTTTCATTGGTCTGCTGGATGGAGTTGTTATGTCAAATTTGCTATCTTGGTAGTTCAGCAATCTTCAAGTTGAAATTTACTCTTCATGGAGTTGTAGGTTGCAGGGTGAGTGATCCATTCTGCAGTGTAACAGTTGTTATTCAATGAGTTTGCAACTCAAAGCTTCCCATTTTTTATTTTTTTTTAAAGAAGCGACGACGTTTGTTTTTGACTACTTTAGGCATGAACATGGATCAGAAGCAAGAAGTTGCATGATTCAGATTTGCTTATAGTTGAATATATATTATTTTAACTGGATTAAAAAGGGTCTATTTTGATAATGTTTTAGGTCCAACAGCTTAGTGTTGAAAACTCAAAATCTGCCTCTATCTACCTAACAACCCACCCTCCAAAACCACGCAAAACAACTGAGCAACAAATTGACACTTTACTTACTCGCACGCCTTTCTTTATTACAATTACCAAGAGGACTAACTTCCTCTAAGCTACCTTCTTAGTATTTAATATCCAGTGTAAAGGATTTACTTTAGGCTAAGCAAATATGCTTGTCAAGAAACTAACGCTCTCCGTATGCTCTCTTTTGGGTCTAAAAGAGAGATTAAGAGTCCAAGGACCATGGAATTTTGAGGTGATCACTTCATACTTTGATTCTACTGTCAATGTCAAGAAGGAGAAGCCAAACGGCTTGCAGCAGCTGGGACAATCATCGAGAGTAGATGATGATGATGAGGCGCTCGAGGTTGAGTGGTGTTGTGTGTGTTTGCTGAGATTGAGTGAGGAGGAGGAGAAGCAAGACAATTCGGGAGAAATGCGGGCTCTTGCTTGTGGTCATGAGTTTCATAAAGCATGCATCGACAAGTGGTTTGACGAGTATCGGCAAACATGTCCGGTTTGCCGGTTTTCAATGGAAGAAGATGTGAAGACTCAGAAACGTGAAGAGGTAACCGATGACATGGTTATATGGTTTTCTTCTTTCCATATAGGTGGGTATATTTGAGAAAATTGTGCCCAAACTCCCTCCTCTCCTTCCCTACCCTCACAACAAAAGAAACGAAGAGAAAAATAAGGTAGCATTGATAGAAGTCTAAAAGCGCAAAAACTGTTCGGAACATTTTGTTATACAATAGTACAACAACTATATATGACAAACAGTGGGAAAAAGAAGGGATAAACAATGCGTGAATGCAGGATCCATGTCCCACGTTATGTTGCAATTAACCTTTTCACTCTTCGTTGATTGAACTTTATGAGCTGCATGTCCGATAAATCCATACTACTATGCTAACATTTGTCCGATCAAGAAGAAGAGAGAGAGAGAGAGAGAGAGAGAGAGAGAGAGAGAGAGAGAGAGAGAGAGAGAGAGAGAGAGAGAGA
>JAOTQG010125767.1:0-20721 GCA_025631175.1 Iris virginica | reverse complement strand
TTTTTGGATCTGAGCGCGAGGAGGAGGGAGACCAGAATTTGGGGTTATATACTGACATATAGCGACTGACTCAGTCGTTATGTCAGTGGCTATATAGCGACTGAGTTAGTCGCTATTTCTCCCGTACGTATTTAGTGACTGACCAATTTTAACGACTGACTGTCAGTCGCTATACATTAAGTCAATGGCTAAATAGCGACCGACTTGTCAGTCGCTATTTTGTTAATCCCTATATATATCCATATTTTCTAGTAGTGGTACATATTTATCACTTTGTAGTCACTCCAATATTATCAATATAAAATCTCAACTAGACTTAGCAAATTTAAGGATAACCTCCTTGATTGAGGACGTAAAAGTTCATTAACACCGAAAATCTCTCTTAATTTTTGTCTCCTTTACACACTGCACGAATTTTGCTGCTTATCTTATTTTTATTGAATTGTGTTACTGCTTTTACAAAAGTACTGTTTTATCAAACTTTTCTTTTCTTTACTTAAATGTTCTACAAAAACGTTTTGAACTAAAACGCGATGACCATCTTATTTCATTGCCACAACAAAGTTAACTTTGCTCTTATCTAATAAGACCTGCAACTTTTGGGAAAAAAAAATGAAGGCAACTTTTAAAAAGACTATTTAACCCTTCCCCCTTCCTCTAGCCTATTTTATTCCATTTACGGACCAACAAAAATTACTAAAAATTAAGAATTATTTGGATGCTATATTTATACAGAGTAAATGATTTTTTATATATTAAATTGCTTATTTAATAGGCATAGTTATTATTCATGTGAATAATAATTTATATTCAGTAATTTATTATTTTACTAATAATAATAAGGATTAACTTTATTTTATATCCTATAATTTGCAAGAAAAGTCAGAATATTCTTGTCAAATCCACAGGTTGCGCAAGTACCTTCTTTCCTTTAAGAAATTAACAAAAAAAAAAAAATTAAGAAAATCTTATTTTACAACAAATTGAAATCATGGAGCCTATAATACAATTTTAATTTTAAAATCCAAACGTCCAAATTACAAGCTCATAAAAATATTAGGACGTAAAATAAAATCAACACTAAATTAATTAACATTTATTAAACTCTTGAAATAAGGTTTTTTGCTAGCAATATTGGTTTTTTGTTCACCCATCGAAAGAAGGAAAATTATAGAAATTCTTGTTATTACTTTGTCGTAGCAAATTTTTGGTGATTGTATGAAGTAAATCGAGTGATCAATTGCCCTAAGTTACTTGAGGAACCAATGACTCAATGATGATGGTGTCAAAAAATTAGGTAACTGACGAAGAGTATTACTGAGCAAAAAAAATGTAAAATTTAAAAAAATGTAAAATCAAATTAACTGAATTAAATAGATGAAATCAATTGGAAAAAACGAGGTTTCGATTTTTTTAAATTCTATCAAAATGAAGAATATTGGATTGATTGCGATTTAACCATAATGTTACACTTTTAAAACTAAATCGAAACGAGATTATATTAGTACTATATATTTATTTTTAATTTAATTAATTATGTATATACACTTATATTATCAATGCATATATATCTTATAATATTGAGTGTTATATTTATATAATTTTTTACTAATTAATTTTAATATTCACATAAATAAATAATATAAAAAGAATCATCCCTTCGTTCCAAAAAAAAATATTTTTTAACTTTCTTCTTAGTTCCAAAAATTAAAAAGAAAATGCAAACACTCCCAAAACTGGGGTGATGCAGATTCTTCGCTCTTGCACTGCTGCAGTTTCTCAAGGTTTCAGCACGTAGACAATATCTATCATGGCAGGTTGTTTCCAAAGCGATTTGTACGAAAATCAGAGTCGATTCAAATCTGCATAATGGTGCAACTCCCCCAGCTTCTACTTCTACTTCTTCCACCATCTTTTCAAGGCTTAAACAAGTCTGATACCAGTTTTAGTCGTATCAAACTAGGGCAACCCTTCAGCTCTACTTGGAGGCTCTTGATTCAAGCGGTTACAAGCAGCTAAAAAGGATCTTTGGATGGATGCTTGTCCTTGGTCCTTACCACTGAGAATGGGAGTCGCCATAAGTCCGCCGCTCCTGCCGATAACAATAGTTACCATATGTCTTCCACGATTCCTGTGATCTCCTGTTGCTGCTCTCATAACTACTGCTTACAGAGTTTTCCTGGTCCTCCTTCCTCATTTCCTCTTCAAGATCATACTTAGACCTCTACAAAGTTAAAGAGATGAAATATAGCATCAAACCACTGTAATAGAAATGGAAGTTAATGGCAATCAAAAGGTAAGGAATCATAACCAAATTCATACCAACTTCAAAACTTTCATAGTACTCATGATCAGTATTGCCAGGACCAGGGTACTGTTGTACGGTGCAGGTACGAATTAAGTTGCATCATCTAATTTCATTGTGCAGACACTGCACAAAGTTTCATATACCTCTACGTTTTTTATAAAAAGACCTACGAACCAGTAAGAAAAAGTCCTTGCCGTTTCCCTTATGTAAAATTATAGTTGTAATAAAATTTCAGTTATTATCATACAATCTTGCACTAACAAATCACTTGTTTGAAATGCATTAATTTTATTACTCAATTCCTTTATGCCCCTACTCGTCATTCTAGATATCCTGCGCATGAGAATTTAAACACTTGGTTTGAACCTCACTGTTTACTCTTATTTTCCCGCTCATTTCCAAATGTTATTGTTATTGTTATATTTTTAGGATCTTCAACTTACATGCAATATCCCAAATATTCATGAAAATGGAGTAACATGAAGCAAAGAAGTACACTAAGGTCAATTAAAAGTATAAGCCCACAACAAGAAAAAACATATATGCACTTCCCCACGCCACACATATGGGCACAATCACAGTCATAAAAATAAATGCTGGTACAAACCTTGGTGGAGTCAGAAAGTACAGCATTTGCTTCCCCAATCATTTTAAAAAGCCTGTCTGCATCCACGTGGATTGTTTCAAGAATATCCTTCCATAGTTGCTCATCATCCCCACTCTCACTTCTTATGAGGAATTGACCAGCCTACACAAGGCATAGATACTTAAGATCAGTACCCAAAATAGCCTCCAATGCCAGGGTCTTTTACTTTCTTTTTTCATTATTCATTTTTTCAGTTTTCTTAAAACAAACGAATAAAACAGCCAAAAGCGCAAGACCTTATCTGGATGATGTCTGAGTGCTGCTCTACGGTATGCCTTCTTGACTTCTGACGAAGCATCTGAAGCTTTTAGACCCCTACAAATGAAAAATCGGGATAATAAACAAGCTCAGAAGATTGAAACTGCCGTCTGCTAGTATTCATACCTAAAGCTACTTGATCGTTTCAGTGGAAGAACCCACATGGATTGGAACATGGAAGTAACATGAGAACTGCAATTAGTGGTGAAAAAAAAATATAACTAACTGAGATAAGGATGACAGACCCGAAATCAATGCAGAAACCGAATTTTCGAAACTCTTGTTTTATGTTTTCGGAGTATTTAAAGTATGACTTGTTAAGTATTGGGTCTAGGCCCTAGCATGGAATACATATACTAGCTATTCTATGTAATAAGTACGTCAACAATATACAGCCTTTTTCAGTCCAACTGATTTCTCCTTTCTTTCACTTCTCTTCTCTCTTTCTATGTACCATCTCTTAGCATCAAGCACATGGTATATGAGCCTCTTATCGACACTAAGATACAAACGGAAGTCAACGAGCCCTCGTCTGATATCAGCAACAATGCACTGCTGATGTCAGCATATATATTACTGAGTGAACCCCCCCCCCCCCAGCCCGAGCATGAAGTCCAGTTCACTACGTCGCCAACTACTATCCCACTGTCTCACCCGGGTCAATTATGCATACCACGAGTCCACCCAAAGGTCCACGGATGATGACTCAAATTCCCTCCATCTTACCGATGTGGTACGTGAGGATTCACAATATCTGTAACACCCAAGCCAAGCCTGGGCGCGACGTTGCCTTGCCTCCCAGTGTCCCCCGGAGCAGCTTACCACAGGCTTACTCAAAAAGCCATTCATGATGTTGGTGCTAAGTGTAGAGGGACTAAGTGACTCAAATTCCCCTTCCCTCCAGATTCCCATTGTGGGATGTGCGGATTCATAAACTCCCTTACAGAAATCCTTGACATCCTTTTCAAGGCCAAAAAGAACCAAGATCGTCACAAGGCCAAGAACTCGGTCCACTGTGTTGCCTCCCACAGTCCAACTGAGCATCTAGCCACTAGGCCAACTAGGCTCACCACAGGCCTACACAGAAGTCCAAGGCTAATGTTGGAGATAGGTGGTAGTAGGTGGCCACTTGTAGGTGACTCAGATTACCTCCATCTTCCACTGTGGGACATGGGTATTCCCACTGGCCTACGCCTCTGACACCGATCATTGTTGTTTAAGAGTTAATCACAAGAGACCAAGCAAATGCTTCAACTTATTGAAGACCTTGGATTTGCAGATGAAAATGGCAACTGGAAAAGGACTAAAGGAGGTTTATGTGAAATAGTTAAATAGAGTTGTAACTGAAAAGATCTATAATCAGGATAAACAGAATCAGGGAAAGTCATAAGTTGTTTAAGCGTGACTATGACATTTCCGTTGTCTCGATCATTATGATAACTAAGAAGTTGAAAGTCCTGGGAAAAGCTACTGTCATCCCAGAGTACAAAAACAGAAGAGAAGGGAGTCTTTGACAAATGCAGAAGCCTTGTACTTGATTGTTATTCAACCATATTGATTTGGAGAAACATTACAGTGTGCAGAAGGTAAGCATCCACTGAAACACAGATTTATTTGGTTCAGACCAACATAAACATGTAAATAGTCGGGGCCTCAGGCTATATTCACCCATAAATAAACAAATACACAAGCTATCCCCTCAAAAGGCACCTAATTTAGGGTACCATTCCAACATTGTTGCTTGAGTCTTGCCAGCAGAGTAGAAATGCATGGCATTATTCTCCCTCAACGGAGAAACTGTAACCTGTAATCACAAGGCATGCCTAAGAGAAGACACATTTAAATAGGATCTGGGTAAACCTAATTCTGTGGTGTGGGATAAATCATAAATCTAACTCTAATCTCAATGCATCTAAGATTGTTTAACAACTTCACACTTCAACAGGATCACCAATCTTATGAACCAAAGGAATTAGGGACATCAAATTCCAAATATACTAGCTTAAGCTAATAGTATAACATCATTAAAACAATGGAAACTCCTCCAAAGCTACGCTAAAAAGGGAATCTAGAGAGAGACACAAAAATAGAAAATGCAGTAAATCCTTAAATATTACTCCCTCCGTTCCAAAGTTCCAATTAAATAGTTACACATTCATTTTTGGGTCGTCCCACTTGAAGAGCTATATTTCCCTTTAAAGCCATTCACTTGACATGCTTACCCCCCCCCCCAACACCTTTTTCTTTTCACAAAGAATAAACATGGGCCTCATATGAAAGGGCATTTAGGATAATTAACGTGTTTTCAACCCCTTAATTTCCATGCCTAGTCAAGAAGTATCTGTTCAAGTGGGATGGAGGTAGTAGTATAATTGAGCGAACACTGAAGAGGGAACAGAATAGAGCAAAAACAATCAGCCTTGCGAGAGATTGGCTGGTCTTCAAACAAATAGCAATCACCACAACTAATAACATGGATCACCATGCCCGCTATTTATAGAACCTAATTCTACTGGGTGAAAGACAAAATGTCTACTTATACAAGCTATTTACAGAAGATAAATGATACACTCCTTTTGTCTCTCCACGACTCCACATATTAGTGGCAGGCCGTAAATTAGAGTGTGTTAAGCCTGTCGCTTTGACAGACTAAGCTTCTATGTAAGTTGGTACTTAACATATCTAGAAGTCAAATTAGGGCTTAAAGCACAATCTACGTAAAATAAGTTGCAATGTTGGTAAAAACATTACGCACCAACATTTATTGCAAATATTAAATTTTCATCTTTAAACCCAAGGAACAGAAAGAAAATATTTCATGAATTTAACAGAATAAAACAGACTTACAAAATAAGGTAAAGATCCAAGGGTGTTCCTTTCTTTGCCTTTGCTTCAATGGCTGATAGACGGCGTTGAGCTCGTCTTACGTCTTTCACACTGCAGCCAGTTGACCTATCTGGTGTTCCAGACTGTTGGGACTTCTCGTGTGACTGCTTTTCAAGAACAGAAATAAGTCTTCGTAGGTCATTAGCTGCTTCAGAATAGTCTCTAATCATCTCATGTAAGGTTGCTCTTCTAGAAAGTGCCTGCAAAGGGGACGATTGCATTTGATTACCAACATGTAATATGTTCTTAAGTGACGAGCATGATTGATAATTTGATATCCACAGAAATAAATTTAGTAATGCTTTTAAGAAAAGGGCAGAAGAAAAAATGATCAACTCAGAACACCCCTCAGTGGCAAGTGGATAGTGCACTGTCTCCACCACTCCTTTACAAATCTAGGTATGTCATACAACCAAAGCAGCGGTCTCAATCTGCTTCATCCGAGGCTTATTTTAAGAAACTTGCCAACTATAAAGGTTTGCTAACATCTTATCCAAAAAAATGATTCAGATCAATGCAGTCTATATCTAGAGGAAGACTAGTACTATACTCCCCGACTGTTGTCCTCCTCTTTAGGGACCAACGGAAGGGTCACAGAACCAGTTTGGGTGAGCATGAGCTAGGTAGCATGCTCTGGCTTATACCCCATGCAGTTCACTTCTCTTCCTTTGACCTCCAGCAGGCAAAGAGAATACACCACAAGGATATTTCCTCCATAATAATGCATTATATTCTATAACTCCAATTATATTGATACTTCAATTCCTGATGGTTCACGGTCAGCTAGTCAACAAAACTCAAACTTCAAAACTCGTATGGGCCCATTTGACCGAAAAATTGTGATGGCTAATACCAACCAAAACCTGACACAAAAAAATCTAAAAACCTTGCCCCTATAATCACAGGGAATCATTCAACCAACAACTAGAAACCCCAAGCCGTGTATGTCATTGTCCCACTGAAGAAAAGGGAGAAAAAATGCAAACAAACTTGTCTTATAGTTGATCATTTGATATAAGTAAATCTTTCATACTTAATTTCCAGTAAGGAGAGTTCCACTTGAGTGCCAAGAAACACACAGTTGAAGACAAACCTTAGAGTAACTTCCATCGAGAGCTATGGCTAGACTACAATCAGCAATTGCATCAATTAATTCGCCTAAAGCTTGGTGTGCAGCAGCACGATTGCAAATACAAACAGCTGCAAAAGGACGTGATTCAACACTCCTAGATATTGCAGTCGTGTAATGCTCTATTGCTTCTGTATGTCTCCCAGACTGAAAGGCTTCATTGCCTGCATTCTGAATTGAAAAATGGGAAATTGTTAATAGATTTAATAAGATAAATTATTTGCAAATTTTACTCTTCCACAAATTGGACTAACTAGTGAAGATGACACCAAAAAAACACAGCAATATTCCATGCATAATTCTTAATCTAAATGGAAGTAAGTCTAATTCTAATATTAGATTAAAGAAGAACATGCACTTCTAAATGACTATAGTCATGCTGCGAAACAACTAAAAAGCAGTAGATATAAAGTACAAGATAAATGTGATTTAATCCAAGTACTACAAAGTTACACACACAAAGGCATAAATATGATCACAAATTCCACAAATTGATTTTCTGTTGCACAATCACTGTCAAGGAGAAATAGTAAACATGGGACACATGTTAAGACAACACTTCGAAAAATATTTTGAAATGGGTACCCACAAATCTATCGATGGTAACTGGAAATTCCAATAAATTCTTCTTTCTACAAGTATTAACGAGTGTCCCTTAGCATGACCCTAATATAAATTTTATGCTTTAACCAATTAGTATGTATTCATATTTTTTTTCCTTTTTATTTCTTTATGGTGTTTGGTTTGATGTGGTTCGGTTCGGGGAGGAAGGGGGGCAGATCACTTGATATATTGCCAACCCAAGATTTACTACAAAAAGTAACCTAGAACCCAAATGCAGGTGTAGCACACCTTGCAGTGTAAAAGTTCCCGTACAGTGACAGCTAAAGAGCTGGATGATTCATTATTCCTGCTTCCATGCCTACAAAATAAGTGTTGGCTTCAGAACCAAATATTGAACAAAATACCAATTAAATTGAGCATAAAAACATGCAATGTTTGGTTTCATAATGAAGGAGTGCATATTACTTGTCCTCGCCTGATCTCAGTTGTCCCTGTTTCTCAGTTAAGTCAAGAGCTCTCTCAAGCCTACCCAAACGAAAGTAAGACCTAGACAGCAGGTCCCACCTCCACAGCTTTAATGAGTTATGGCTGTCAAACCCATCCATTTTTGTCATGGGGTCGGTAACACCAACAGCTATAAAGTTCTTTTCAGAAAAATCACGAGTTTGCTCGCACAGTTGAACTACCTCTTCATACTTCCGCATCTGTTACATGCCACCAAAAAAAGACATTGCTCAAAACGAATAATAGTTACAAAAATTATGAACTGATTAGCTTTAGTTCTACAAAATTAGCAACTTAAGCAAACTATTTGAGATGTAAAGTTATACATACTAAAAAAAGAGCATCTGCCTTCATTTCAAGTAGTTTCTCCGAGTAACAACTTATGACCAAGGCCTCGGCAACAACTCCCAAGGCCTCAGCTGCTAAAGCAAAAGTTCTCTGTTGCAAAAGTTCAGCAGACTGGTTCGTGCAATTAATAACTTTCTGGCAAGCAGGAAAATACACTGTTAGAAACTGAATTGTAACAATCATACCAAGCAAGAGAGATTTATGAAAGCATCAAACCTTCCGCTCACCAATCATATAATAGCACAAACAGCAAAACAAAGTCCATATGAAAGGAATGGTGTCGTGCCAAATAAACCCATTAACTTGGAAGATAAGCATTCATAACTGGTAAACAAGATTGGTATCTAATATGTAGGAGGAAGGATTTGGTTGGTTGGACTCTCACCCCAAAACGGATTCTCCTAACAACTCTGACTTCTTTCTCTAAAAACAAAGTGCTTCCTTTCTATCTGCTATCTATAACAATTATATGCTGTTGGAGCATGGAGTTGCTCCGATAGACTCTCTCCCCTTGGTCTCTGCTCGCCCCTGCCTTTTCCTATGCTTGGTTGACAGTGATACCACCTCTAGCTTTGTTTACAGACACCATTATATTTCCAAGTGGATGAACTAAGCGCCCTACGTCGAATTCTCTCATTTTCTATACTTTACTGCCACACGAGTTCATTATGAATCCTATATTTCCTAGTTTTATCACATGTCCTAGCATTCGCATTTCGGTGGCACCAATACTCTGCTCCATAAATCTAAATTACAAGGATCCTTCAATTTTGCCAACGTACCCCTTTCCGACACGTCACACATGGGTGTGGCTGCTATACTGCATTTGGTGTAAAATTTTACACTTTAGGAGGATGTGACACCCTTTCCGCACCCGTGTCAGAACCTCGTAAGCCGAGTTCAGGTGACATAGCCTTAAAGTAGCGGTGTCTAATATTCGTCCCATAAAACATCCCTTTCAAATCCGTTGGTATACAGAGATCACACAGCACTCCAGATGTACTTCTCCAGTTTAACAGCTTTATTTTGTCTGTTAACATCATCTCCTGTCTCCCTGTTGTCACTAATAATCGATCCAAAGTATTAAAACTGTTCCCTTTGTGGTATCTCTTGACCATCTAACATAAGTTTGTCTCCATTAATATTCCTTATACCGCTAAAACAGCATTCCATATATTATGTTGCACATAACTCTGTGCCACGCCAGCGCCAGTAACAAGGCCCCTGAAAATTCTGGAATTTGTGCTCCTTTAGTAGTACGCACAGAACGACAAATGCTCCACATTCCCATAGCAAAGCAGCAGCGCTGCCCCTGGCAAACCCTCAAACATGTATACGAAGAAAATAATCTACATTTGTGAAGACACATCACTCTCTAACAACTTAAAACAGTATGTTTCCCTGATTTCAAGCCCGCTCCCCCTCCCCCCCAACAACACACACACAATGTAAAAACAGATGATCATGAAATTCTGCTGACTTAACACATGATGACATGACACCCCAATCCACAAAAATCTTTATTAGGTCGACCATTTTGTGCAGCATATCATTAGTATTGAGCTTATTAAGGATCATAAACCAAACAAAGGTTCAAATATTGAAGAGGACATGTGCCTTCAAACAAATTAAGACGGGATCTAATAGGATGCAATTGAAATGAACAAGAGAAGAGCCCAGACCTTTGGCGAAGCCAGAATTTTGTCTTTACTGGGGGCTTATGAGCTCCAAAAAGATCAGCATACGACATTAAAGATAAAAAAAAAATACATATTTTTCTTCTAAGATAAAATTGTAGTATATTTTAATTTCCTACAGTTATAATAAAAAATAAAATCTAAGGGACACAAACTAGAAAAAATAAGGTATTTCGTTATAAAGATAAAACCATAGATAATTTAATAAAATATTCCTAATTTTTTGGGGCAAAACTTCACTGATTATCCCCGAACTTTGCTCCAGTTCAAATTTAGTCCCTGTATTTAACAATTGTTCGTCAAAGATCTAAGTTCACCTTTTTAGTACACCAATGTCCGTCCCGTTACCCCCGTTAAAAATTTTCGTTATCATGGCATGTGCCTCTGTGGCAACTAATAAATTGGAGGTGTCAAAAATAATTTTTAATATATAACTTGAAAGTTTATCAAAGTTCAGGGACGATTGGCGAAATTTTCTCTCTTAAGTTGATAAAATTTGAAAGTTTTCTTTGAGGGCCATAACGTGCTAACATTCTTTAAAATAAGCAAACCTATTACATCTATAATTAACTATACAGTGGAGATGTGGTCCTATGGAGAGAGGCGTAGGGGCCAAGGCCACTTGTGACCTTACAGTAGCTACGCCCCCAGACCCCTTCAAAAGCCAAGCATGAGAATCAGAACAAGGAGAAAGTGAAAATGGGAAATCCTAAGAAAAGCAAGAACTTCATCAGCAATTTATGGGCATAGTTATTTAAGGCGCAAGGCGCAAAAGGTGTTCCCGGGGCCTAAGCGCAAGGCGGGCACCCGTCCGAGTGACAAAGCCCGCAAAAATGCTTTAAAAAAAACTAAAATTTTGGTTTAGTGGTATACATCAACATAAGCAATAAATCAAATACAAGTAGTAAATCAAACAATCAATTAGTCATGAATACAAAAAGATGTCAAAACATGTAAGCAATGCCAAAACGATCAGTCTAATGACTCTAAAACACATGTAAATAAGCATAATAAAATGATCAGTTTAAACATGTAAACAATCAAGCATAACTTGAAGTTCAAACAGAAGGCTCTAAATCTCAATCCTATGAAATGATAAGCTGCTGCTGGTCATCCTAGGATATTGTTTAACCCTAAAAGTTCCTCTGTTCAGCTCTTTTGAGCAATAAATAAATATGAGTTTGTTTTCGTCTTTGGGATCACCAACCCTGCAATACTTTCACCCAGGATCTTTTTGTGGAGCCATTATCCTAATCAAAAGAAGGAAAAAAAAAGAACAGAAAACAGGAGCACAAAAGAAACCCCTGTGAATCACCGAATCTAAAAGAGAAAGAAAAAAAGAAATCAAAAACTGGAGATGAAAATTTTAAGGGAGTAGGGGGAAGAAAGAAGAGAAAATTGAAGAAGAATGAAGAGAAAATTGAAGAAGAAAGAAGAGGAAATCGAAGAAGAAAGAACACAAACAGGAAAAATGAAAAAAAACAACAAAAAGGTTGTGGTTGACTAACCTGGCACTGGAGTGCCAGGTGGTCGTCAGAGATTGCCGGAGGGACGATGGAGTTCTCCAGCCTTGTTGATGTTGGTCTGAAGTTAGTCGCTAGGGGTTTGAGGAGAGTCGGCGTGAGTTTCCGACAGAGTAAGACTAGTGTGTGGAAGAAGGAAGAATGGGAGTCGCGTTATTTAGGTCTAAAATGAGGTCAAAACTGGTCAACACGAGGAATTGGGCCTAGGCGCAACTTCCTATGCCTAGGCCCTTGCCTCCGCAGCAGTGCCTCGCCTAAGTCATCTAAGGCTCCAAACCTGCATCTGACTGCACCGCCTTTAATAACTATGCCAATGGGTATTGAAAGAATCCCATGAGAGATCCCCATCCATCCCTCCCCTTAAAGGAAATACTACCCCAATTGAGCATTCCACTCAACTCTGCAGCACACTTCTCAGACATAATATCCAAAAAAGAGGTCCAATAATTGGCCCTATATGCATGCCAAGCTAGACGAAATTACAAGTTGGGCATCTCACAATTGTGCAAGAAGCATACACATGCTTAGATAAGTGAAGTAGCTGAAAATGGAGTACAAGACCACCCCACTAAAGAAGACATCGTGATCCCAAAAGAAAATATTAGCTCAAAATTTTTCGCAACATGACTTTACTTGGGTCATTTGTATTGGTGCTCGAAAGTGAAGATATCTAAACTTTCATTTAGCTATGTGATAACTTTCATTTAGCTATTTCATCACATTTATAGATTGTCCCATTATCTCCGCCTCTTAAATTTGCATTTCAAATTTACTCAAATTATAGCCACGAATCTTTACCACAACGCCTCCTTGTGCAGTCTAATCAACGAAGAAATTTCCTACGAATAAGCCAACGAGTATTCTCAACTGAAACCAATGAGGCAATGACCATTTGGTCTAGCGGTATCCCCTTCTCTTCCCTAACCGAAGGGTTGGGGCTCAAATTGAGGAGAAATTATAGCTTGTTGAAGGTATATCCCGGCTTTAACCCTTACTTGTTACTCTTGTAAGTTCTACTTAATAAAAGGTAAGGGTTAGGGTAAGGTCTATGTCCCCTCCAACCTTTTTCTATTTTAAGTAAACTCAACTGAAACATAACACTAGCAGACATCATAACATATCATCCTTAATCAATTATTCTCATACCACAAGTTCAATTATATAATCAATGATTCCTATAATATTAAATCTTTCAAACAAAATCCAATGCCTAACCACTTCCAACAACGATAATCTAAAACCACAGAAGTTCCATTATTCTATACTCTATGCTTGGTAAATTTTATGATTCTACTTGGTGTATATCAACCTTAATCAAGTGTAGACACTAAACATAGCAACTAATCCTCATAGCTGTATACAAAACCGTAATTCCTTAATACAGCAAAATATAAGCTCCAGCCTCACATTTACTCAGTCTAGTTTCCATAATCCATTAATCGTCAACTACAAAGTAACCATCAAAAAGAATTTTGGCTTCTAACCAAAACCTTAATACGCCAACAGATCATAACCTAAGCTCACACTTCGCATTTCCTCAAACATGCTATAATCAAGGACTGTTACAAAAAATCCTTCACCAAAATAAGTTTTCAATGCACAAGGCGCAACTAATCAAATCTTTAATATCCTAAGTGATCATAACTTAAATATCCACATAGTATTCCTATAAATCTTCAGGACATATCTTAGTAGTCGAGCACTTGAGATTTAACAGTTTAGAGACTACACCGTAGTAGTTATTCGAGAAGTCCAGCAGTACCTTCAAATACAGAGAAGCTTCCAAGTTCCAACCATCACTAAGACTCACCCTGTCTACCATAGTAATTGCACCCACCTACTCAAGCTAAGAGTGCTATTCATCTGCCTTCCCTTTCCATATGCCAAAACACCCGATCTATAACAACATTTTCATTACCCTTGTCTTATCCCCATGAGAAGAAAGTCAAATGCCATTCAGTTTCTAGCTAAGCTAGTCTCTGGAGAAGAGATAGAAGGATAATCTTAAATTCTTAAGCCAGCGTTCTTGCCATCACAAATTCTTGCCCATTAACTCATCTTCAAATATGCTAAAATCAGCAACGAGCGTTTATTTTATGATCACATAACTATTTTCTCACAGAAGGAACATGTTCAGACTTTCGTTACAGGTTTGAGGTTAACGGGCACTGAACTGATCAAATTGCTGCTTCAAATTCATCTTAAACTTGGAGGATAACAAATTTGCTGCCTCCCTTTTCGTTGTTTGGAGAGCAAGAAAACGTTGTAAATATCGCTATTTTGTCTAGAATGGTCAAAACACAACAAAGTCAATTGTCATCTTTACAAAATGCAAAGGCTTCAGTTCACTTGATGTTAGAGGTCTTTGCGAAGATATGTACAGAAAAGTTACAGAAAGTTGTTTGGATGCTTTAAATGAACATTGCATACAATACGCATAGTCACACATGAATATCTCATACATCCCTGTTTGCGTAACCATTCCTCGACTAAAAATCTATAATCAAGAAAGTCCAGCATTCGCACGAAGCTATACTGAATAAATAAAACATGAATATTACAAAGACAGAACATCAAGAAAAAAAAACTTAAAGAAAAATGCATCAGAATGGAGTATTCAGAAAATGACGACGACAGAATGCTTAAATCTAAAACTAAAATACCAACAATGGAAAAGGAATACTTGAAATATGGTACCTGTGCCTTTTGGAGCCCATCAGCAGCTTCAATTGTTAGTCTCCTATCCAGGCAAACCTTATTTCCCGTCTCCAGACACTTATTGTAATTGTATAATGCATCTTCAATCTCTCCTAACAGTAGATGACAACTAGAAAAACAGCACACGGAAATCATGAGTAAGAACTAAACCCTATCAAAAGTCTAAAATTTAACAAAATCTAGCACACTTGAACAAAATAGAGAAAACAGCACTGCATCTGTCATACAAATGCTTAGCACGCATGCTCATATTTTTTTTCCATCAAGTATGATTAAGATGGAAATATTTTAAAGGAAAATAACTTATTCATCTGAAAGCCTTACACTGTAAAACAGAAAAGAACAAGCCTATTTAGCATCAGGTTCTGATTAGTAGCATTGAACACGTCATAGCTACAGGATAAGAATATATAAATCTACCAACAACGAAGCCCATATTTCTACACAATGGCGAATACAATGTCTTCACGGTGTTTCCAAATTCTTATCAATTATGTCATTTACCTAATACCTATGATGATTTATTCTTGGAATATGGAGCCAATTGCCAAGTGACATTAATCCTTCAGAACTGAACTAAGTAGCAGCAAGTCAACAACTCAGGAAAGATGGTTATGTGGTGGTCAAAGCGCGGATGAAAATGTTTCTATTCCAATGCTTTCTGTTAAATCGTCGCAGATAGCAACAGTAAATGAATACACGACTCTTGTAGTTACTGATTTGCAGACATGGTTAAGCAAAGCAAGAAAGAAATCCAGAAAATACACCAAATTCCCATGCTGATTGCACCCTTCGGGTGAAAAAAGAAAAAAAAATGAAAATAAGGTTTATCACTAGAAATAGAAAAGAATAACCATGAATAGAAGAAATCTAGTGGTAGTTCTACAATTCAGCAGTCATTTACCAGACAAGGAAGTCCTTCTCGATTCGCATTCAAAAATTTCAGTATCGAAGTGTAGACTTAATTGCAAATGAGAAGCGTGGGCATGCTTATCCAGATAAATCAACAGGCATATTGATCATGCAGCCCATATCTAGCACAGAATTTTTTTGCTGAGATGCAAAATGGAAAAATGAACAATCAAATTCAGCTCACTAGATGGTAGAGCTTCTGGCACTGATTTCAAAGCCTAGTGCAAGTTTCTTAGTATCTTTATCAGTTAAAGTGACAGGGATGAAGACAAGATGCATGACTTCATCCTCTCCCGAATTGAATCTATGCTACGAATCATAACTAAATCCTCATACTCAAAGAGATCATACATCAGAAAGACCCCTTTAGTTTGAACTGTTGGGGCAGTCTTCCAATAGAAATGAAATGAAGACACACAAAATGCATGCTAAGATCCAACATTCCTTCTATTATATACCGTGTGTAAAGTGATTCATCTCCTGACAATGAATTGGCATTGTGAAGCAGAATGGCAGCACCGCAGCTGCTCGCCAAATAAAGGCGGTAAAAGAAAGTAATGGTATCTATCAACTTTTGAAGGATCCACTAGTCAACAAACACCAAGAAGTAGGTTGAGACCTAACCTCGTAAGGGGTCCATAGAGATAGAATGCACTGTTAAGTAGCACACCAAAATTACAAGGTAAGAAGGAAAGATAGAGAGAACCAAGAGAGAGGAAATAGTATAGCTCAATTTTGTTATTCTCCAACTTAACTGGATGAATTACAGCCCCTAATAATACAAGGACCAAATTCCAACTCGCATAGAACTCCCCCTCAGGATAGGGCAGAGATCCAGCTTGTTACAGATTTCGACGAAGAAGAAAAATCAGTCACAGGCCATACTGTCAAAGGCTTCTACAGTTACAGCCCCCAGGAAATCCCCTGGATGTAGAGATGAGGGAACATTGAACCTGAATATTAAATTACCCAAAGTGTCAAACTATCAAATAAGTTCAAGTAGGAACAGGGAAAAAGAAAAAAGCTATTCAACAATTGACCTAACCGATTATACCCCAATTGCTTCTTACCATGTATATCTATTCTCGGTAGTATAGTCATAGGCATCCAACGAATTCAAGTTGATTGCCACTCAATATCCATACTTGTGGTTACTCAGCATTTCACGGAAAAAAAAACAAATACAGATAATGATGAAACAAAAAAGATGGAAAAGACAGCATGGTGATCTCCTCATATTGTAGCTCTATTAAGTAAAATGGGAAATACTTTGCACAAGATGAAATCAGGTTAAATTCTCTTTTTCTTGGGAGGAGATAACACGGAAGAGATCTTACTTGGCGGCTCTCAGATAGACTTTGATAAAAGTTGGGTCTATTTCAGCAGCCATTCTACAGTCCGCTAGGGCTTCTCTCACCCTCCCAAGTGACATCCGTGCAGCTGCACGATTGCTATAGCACAAGACAACAGATTCAATATACAGTCCTGAAGTTTTGTTTAGTGGAATGGAATCTATGCCCTTTGTATAACAAGTTTCAGCTTTCAATAGATCTCCATCTTTATAAGCTTGGTTTCCCCTGAGATAGATCAACTCCTTTTCAGTAACTGAATGAAGTATTGCTCATTATAATTGAAAATTATACTGTTAAATCATACTGATAACGGTTAGGTAGACGGCACCATGAAGAGGTAAATTAATTTGTGATGAAAGTCGAAAGAGTGGCGTTGCAGTAGGCTTGTAAAAGTATACCTCATTCGCCATTTTTGACATGCCTCCTGGGTTCCAGCAGCCTCAGTACGTTCTCGTCTAGAATGTTTTGCGTCAATATCAGATATGTTCCCCCTTGTGCCTTGGGCATGCAATTTGTTAACTTTTTGACTCGTTATACCACCACCAATTTTCGTCTTATATTTCTTCCGGTGCCTAGGCTTTGTTGTTGATACTTCACCTTGTTCCAATGATATAGCACCGAAAGCAAACTCTCCCTCCACAGAATTCGTGAAAGTCGATGGAACAAAACCTTGAGAGTTAGCATCACAAGATTCTTCTTCTTTCTCCTTATTTGGCACAGTGGAAGAGGGTTCACAGTTAGTATCCTGATAAGGAGAAAAGTCCATTGGTGAACAACATCCAGGAGACTCTTCATATTGTTGAGCTTCACCTTCTTTTGAAGAATTAGTCCATGTAGTCTGTAAAATTTGATGCCTCCGCTTTATCCGTGTCTTTTTGAAACTTTTATCCCCAACTGAAAAGTTGAAACTGAATTTCATATCTTTATTTAAATCAGGAAGTCCAGTGGCTGTAAAAGTTTGACCAGTATTGAAATTTAGTGTACTGAAGCCTGTGAATGATGCCCCATAGCCAACTGGAGTGCTGGTGAAGCTATTCGTTATTTTAACCCTGTCAGTGGGGGGTGCTTCAAAGACATTGATTTTTGGCAGGAAAGAACAGCATGTTTGTGATAATGAAGATGAAGGTTCGTTATTCCATTCAGTATCGCTTTTAGATTGATTTTCAGGAATTTGGCCCCCATCCGAACTGTTCTCGTTCAGGTTTGGTCGATTATCCTTTCCAAAAATTCCATGCGACTTCAGTTCTCCATTTAGAACTTCCACACCAACAGAACCACCAGAATTTTCATTATTACCAAGAGAATGAACCTTAATACCCCCTTCGGTCTTCTTTACCTCGTTTGTATTTCCATTATTCCCAAATGCATATCCATCTTTGATATCATCACTTTTCTGACCTTCACGCTCATCCCAGGAAGTAGTATGTGAGCTTCCAGTCGAGGAAGTGGTATTTTTATTACTTCCAACCATGTACACATTAGAAGTATTGCAACCGGGGTTGCTGTTAGAATCTTTGTTGCTGTCAGCAGCATTGACCTTTCCATAGTCACGGATATTTAATGCCTGCATCTCATCTGAGATATTATAGACAGGCCTATGGTCAAAAGCAGTACTTGATTTGCTTTTACTTTCAAATTTAAAACTGGACTCACTTTTGAGGTTAGCAAAAGTATTAATGTCTACCTCACTCTTAAAACTAAAACTGTTCATCTCATCAGAAGGTTTTCTGCTTCCACTCAAACTGGAACTTCCATCGCTGCAGTTTCCTAATCCAGAAACACCAGTAACCTTGCCTCCCTGAAAATTAGCTTCAGCATCTAAACTTCTCTTACCCTCAACGAAGTCCATCCTTTTCAAACCTTTCCTGGAATTTTTCTTTTTGATGCTCGCACTTAATGTTGAATCATGTGGATTATCACCAAATACGAAATGTATGTCATCAAAGTTCTCCCAATTTTCAGAAGAATTCGATAGTTCAGTAAACCCAAAACCTGCATCAGTTTTCAAATGCTCTGTGCATCTCAAATTAGCCGATTCCGGAACACTTACCTCAGCTCCTTTGTTACTCGAAATCACATGTGTGCTTGAATCTTTAGCAGAAAACATAAAATCCAAATTACCAAACTTTCTGAACTCAAATCTCCCATTGTCCTCTGCCTTAGCTCTTTCCTCTGTAAATGTTTCAGAAGAATTCGATAGTTCAGTAAACCCAAAACCTGCATCAGTTTTCAAATGCTCTGTGCATCTCAAATTAGCCGATTCCGGAACACTTACCTCAGCTCCTTTGTTACTCGAAATCACATGTGTGCTTGAATCTTTAGCAGAAAACATAAAATCCAAATTACCAAACTTTCTGAACTCAAATCTCCCATTGTCCTCTGCCTTAGCTCTTTCCTCTATAAATGTTTCCACTCTCTCATTGGAAGCACTTGTATTAAAGTTCAAGCTTGAGGATGACTTACACATATTGGAAGCAACAGAAAACCCCAACTTATTGACCTTCTTAGACTCAACACCCATTCTCTCACCTGATCCACCACATCCTCTCACTTCCGATTTCGAAGTAACAAATTCACAACCCAAGTTACCCAAGCCAGAATCATCCGTACTAACCCCACATTCTCTGTTCTCCTTATTCAAATTCAATACAGTATCACCCTTACTTGCACCAAATACAAAATCCACATTATTTAATCCAGATTCATCTCCAATACCACCAAAAACCTCGTTCTCTGCTTTCAAATTTAACACAATATTACTATTATTACCACCAAAAACACAACCCGCGTAATTAAATTCCCCAAACTCGAAAGCACTCACTCTACCAGCTTCCAGATTTCCACTACCACTGCAATTCATGACCAAGTTAGCACCCACTTTCTCCATATTCCCATTTTGGTCTTGTAACTTCTTCGAATCCAAGTTCATGGACAAGCGACTCTTACTAGCTCCAAAAACGAAACCTATATCATCAAACTTCCCAAATTCAGCACTACTTGATAAACCCGCCACATTCCCACACAAACTGGATTTTGCCCCCAACACACTACTATTAGCACCATCTGCAAAACCCACATTTTCAAAACTCTTACCCGAATTTAATTTCAACACAGACCCAAAACTGGATTTCGCATTATCTGCAAAACCCACATTATCAAAACTCTTGCCCAAATTCGATTTCAACTCCGACCCACTACTGGATTTAGCACCATCAGCAAAACCCACATTTTCAAAACCCTTACCCGAATTTGATTTCAACTCCGACCCACTACTACTAGTGGAGTTAACAGCACTAGAACTATTGTTATCACAATCAAATGAAGCGATCAAATCACCATTAGTAGAAGAATTAACACTAACTGGAAATGAAGAGTAAAACGGCGACATTTTAGCAGACCCATTAATTTGGGAAGAGGAACCCAATACTTGTTTCTTCACTTTCTTGAGCTTCCGCCTCGACCTAATACCCGAAAACCCCGCCGCAAATTTCGAACAATTAAATCCATCATTCAAAGTACCTGAATAATCAGTAGTCTCGTGCGGAATTTCACCTTGGCAGTCAGATATGGGATAAGAGTTTTGTTCTTGGGATTCGAAATGTGCGGCCGCCGGCGACATGACAAAGGGATTGGTATCTTGAATCCACCGGCTGCTGACGCCGCCGCGAAGGACGAAGAATGGCCCACGAGAGGGATTTTCAAAATGCGTACTCCCTGCTTATTAAGAATTTTCGATGAGTTGTTCAATCTAATTTCGACTTCTACTTTAAGCTTTAGCTTCTGATTTGATTTGAGTTGCCTTGTTGCTTTATAAGAGAGCGAGGAAGTCACTGGAGTTCTACTCTACAGCCCAATGCCCATCTCATTTTCCAGCAC
>JAOTQG010125756.1:0-10256 GCA_025631175.1 Iris virginica | reverse complement strand
TTTTTTTTCTCTCTCTCTCTCTCTCTCTCTCTCTCTCTCTCTCTCTCTCTCTCTCTCTCTCTCTCTCTCTCTCTCTTCAGGGGCGAACCTACTAAGGGGTCCGTGGGGGCATGTGTCCCCATTAATTTTTTTAACCGAGAAATTCTTACATATTTTCAGTAAAAATTAGGTGAGTTTTCTCATTTTCCCGATTTTGAATCTTTATTTTGATTATATCATTTTCAAAATCTATCTTAAGATGATGAAAGTTATTTACACTTTAGTATTTATATTCGAAAGTTTCCATTACGTGCCAATATATCGAAAACAAATATTTTTGTGGACGTTGTCGAAACTCTATCGTACTGATATAACTCTCTAGGTCCGCCATTGCTCTTCACACACATTTTTCTTCCTTTCACGCTTGGCAACCTCCCCAACATTCGTCAAACTCCTTTTCACGGGTCCATCTTGAACCCTGATTTTAGTCCTAAGTTATCTCCACCAGCAACCATCGATCGCCATCGCCACTTTCCCCTCAATTTCTCTTTAGCTTCGATAGACGCCTCCTTCAACCTCTTCTAACGGTGGGTAAGTGCTCATTGTTGCTCAATTCCCTCTTTCGGTCGCGCTCTGGCTCTTTCTCCTTCTCCGTTTCTCTCTGTCTTAAAAATTATACACATCGGGATAGTGTAAATTAGCATTTAGAGATATGAGTATTTAACAAGCTTGCTATTATTTGCCTTGTTCATTGGAGCAATCAAAATGAGTATTGCTTGCTAAATTTTAGCATTTAGCAAGCCAAATGCCCTCGGTTAGAGATGCTCTTACGAGGTCATTTCCGTCTTGACTTTCATCAAGCTCAACATCTATAGTATAAATTAGCTATTGCTTATACTATTCATATAATTGACATTAAAAACAGGAAAAATTGATGGTTGAAACTAAAAGACATACTTTTCACACATATTATTCACACTTTTTCCCTCACCCACACACAACAAACGATCACACAACACTCAACCCCTATTAAAAGATCTTCTTGCATTCTCTCTTATCCTTAACATACATTCTCCATACTTTTGAACACACATTTTTTTACTAATTAGAGTTAATGCACACTTTTTCTCTCCATTCTTTACGATAAAATATTATCTAATTTTTTAATAAACGATATACTCCCTATACCCCTCAATTTCATTTTAATTATTTTGAAATCGACATTTTCTCCACACAACATATCACTCATGAACATTTAAAATGAAATGGAGTGAGTATTAGTTAAAAGTATTTAATTTAATACTTTTTTTTTGGTTCTGTATCCTTGAGCCACGGTCGTCCCCGTGATTTTGGTGGCCCTGTGCTAATTTTTAAAATTAGGCCCCTAATTTGACAAAAAAAATATTACTCTCTTCATAGAAAAAACAAAAAAAAAATCAACTTTTCACATTTGCTCAATCTAAAAATATTTATCATTGGTAAAATGGGTTAAATTTTAATTTAATTCAATTATAGTATAAACATGTTAAACTATTTCATTAATATATCTTTAAAAAATAATGAATTAGTTTAGATAAAAAAAGTATTATTTTTTTAGAAATTAAATTAAACTTTTATAATCAACATAAAAATGGTATTTTTCATATTTCAAAATGAATGTCTCTTTGAAAAGTAGTTCATTTAACATTATGAGCAAGTGGTGGGTTCAAAAAATTATTTATTAGTTAAACTATTTCTTTTTATTTCAAAGATAAGCGAATTTTTTAAAAAAAAATTTATAAAAAGAAATTAAAAAAAATTAATGGAGGGGGTATAATTTTTTGAGTCAATTTATTAATCTCTCTCTTACTTTTTTGAATTATATATCTAATTAAAATAAAAAATGAATTCAAAAATAATAATTTGGATCCTCGTAATTTTGGAGGATCTGGGCGAATGACTATCCCGTCCTTGCCCAAAGACGAACCTGTCTTGAGCACGGACATTTTCTAGTGAGCTATATATTTCATCGACCCCACTACGGTGCGGACGTCTGCATATGCGGACGTTTACATCTCAATGGTAAAAAATTACAGTTGAATGGTATAATGTTACGATGAAATGGTAAGCAATTGAGACATTATACAGTTGAAATGGGCAACTATCAGCATACGAATGATGTTTCAATTATTTATCATTTCATCGTAACATTATATCATTCAACTATAATTTTTTACCATTGAACCGTAAACGTTTGCGTCCGCACCGTAGCATTTTTGATATTTCATTTGTTATGCATGTTAAGTCGGGTTGTCCGACTCGAGTTGCTCGTGAACATACCTAAATTATTATGGTTTACCGTGATTGATTTAATCGAATTCAAGCGTGTTGATCTATTCACTTTATTTATTAACTGTGTACGATTATTTTTGTTTCCATTTTACCTTTGTTAAACATTTGTTGCTAACTGTTGTTTAGTTCTTATTGGACATTGCCTAGTTGTGGGATCAATACGCATACGGGTGAGTCTCTTTACAGGTAGCCGTCCTTAGACAGTTGTATTACTGATCAAGTTTTTATTCCGGTAACTACTGCTACCACCACCACCACCACCACCACCACTCCTACTTGAGTTTGCACCATTTTTGCTTTTTGCTCAGATCGTTGTTGCATATTTGTCAAATTTCCGCTACCTTTGGTAATGAACGTGAAACAAAATAGATCCCGTTTGAATGGTAGTCTTCATTTATGAACTAGGTCCATTTGACCAGGATGTCTCGCTATGAATAGGTCCATGTGTGGCTAGTTTGCTAAGCGGTCTAATTTTACCGTTTGATTAGGGAATGAAAATTTTGGTTTTAGTTCAGCAAGTGTGAGATTTTCCCAACCACATGTAGTTCCATATGTGTAAAGGGTGGCTCAGTGATAGAACTTGACTTTACAATATGTAACTATGTAAGGTCTCAGGTTCGATCCCTTCCCATGCCCCCTTGGGGTAAAAAAAAAAAGAAAAAAAAATTGATTGTTGCTGAAGCGGCATAGGTCTAGACTAGGGATGACAATAAAGTGGGTTAGGACGGATATCTCTAAAATTAAACCCGCCCCGCCATGTACTTTCAAAAATCCGAACTCGTCGTGCTAACACCATTTAAAATTCATTTTTTTTTTTCAAATTTTGAACTTAAAATAAAATTTTTTAAAGGTTCGTATTTATATTTCTAACTCAATTTAAGAATTTCAAATCCAAAAATGCAAATCCCTTTTTAATTTATAATACATACATATTTTTAAAAATGTGCATAACGCTATTTGGGACGCGACAGGGCCAATTAAGATTGGAACGTAAATCCTGCGAACCCGATCGGGTGTTAAAAGATTATATGAAAATCAAATTTTCCGGGATGGAAAAATCCTCAAATTTGATCGAATTTTGAAAAATTGCCGTCCCTAATATAGGCCTTTGTGTGTGTGTGTGTGTGCATAATGAGAGTTTGGACTTTGGAAGACTCGACTTACCTTGATGTTCATTTTATTTATGCGAAGACTTTGAATCCCAACTTCAGAAGAAATCATTCAAATCAATGCCTAGAGCAGAAGCAGATGGGTTGATAATTATATGTGTACATTTAAAACAAACTGGAAAAGGAAAAAAGAAAAAACCCAATTTACCAACCATAGCCAACAGTCAAATTTAATCAGAGAGTGATGAATGTGTTTGTTGATGATCATCTAACCATAAATCAAATACTTAAGATTCAAATGCAAACACGAAGCATGGTTAGATGACCATCAACAGAACATGTTCAATTCTCAGAGTATCAGGATAATCAATCGTCCCCATTGGGGGCCGTGTCTGAGCAAGCTAGCCACTGTACATCAGCATAGATAGGTCGCCGCCGGTCATCATCAGCCCCACGAAAAATTCTGCACAGCCAGGGGCTAGCGCCACTATGTTCGATGAGCTTCTTGGTACTCCGTAGACACTCTTCTCTGTCATATGTTTGGATGGATGGATAATGAGTATATACTAAGGGAAGGAATCATCCTCCAGGTACAAGTATATTCTTTGAGAATAAACCTGTCTTTCCCTTCAATACACTTCTCAAACTGGTTGGTGGTAGGGACTGAATGAATTGAGTGTAGTATTCAACTTTGACAAGTCATCTCTCTCTCTCTCTCTCTCTCTCTCTCTCTCTCTCCTACTGGTTTGGTAGGCTTCATCGAATTTGCAATCAGACTACTACCAAACACGTATAAAGTGTACCAAACCGGATGCATATTTTGGGTCGTGCCAAACCAGCGTAGTGCAATGTTCAATCCATCCATCCATTTTCTTTGTTTCCTCTCGTCTTGTGCACAACAAAACTGGTAGCTAGCAATTTGGATCCCTTAAGTTGAGGGTGTTCCATGATTTTCGTGGATTTCACGGATCATATCAATGTCATTGTCACGTCATTGGAAACTCGATTCACCACCAGTTCAAAAGAAATTTCAACGAGCAACTTTTATTCATTTTGCTATCAAAGACCGTTCAAGTTTAAATGACGCGACAAATAATCCAAACCATAAAATCACGAATCACAGAACCCCAACATCAAGAATCTCAGAATCAAAGTTCCGGATTTTCTTCAAATAAAAATAAATAAATAACGATGTTGACTGGATTTCTGAATCTTGTTTTTCACACCTAAATCAATCGGCCTCTTCGCGACTTGTTTAGCACTAGCAGTTGATATGCATATATGCACATCTTTGTCTGATAGCATATAACATAATAATTAGACGAGGAATCCCCCCTCCCCTCCCCACCCCATGCACAAAACACACACACACACACACAAAGTAATATGCATGAACCAGAAAATCTGAGCTACTGAGAGTGCTAACTTCAACAATGCTTCTAAACATGTCTATCGCGAAGCAAAACTGATTTTCATGTCAACGAACTTCATTCCCATAGACATCCTGAAGCATCACATATGCACGGCAAAGAAAAACAAGCCACCATATATGCATCTAAGTGCCCTCCTACATAAGTTCGTTTTTCTTCAATGGTTTCGTGATTAAACAACAATAATAAGCTTGGAATAAATTAACACGATATGACTTAACTGAAGCCAAAGCTAGGTATAATCAATTAGTATAAGACGAACATATACATAACTAATCGTACGTGCTATCACATACAAACAGGCTGCAAGTCATCCCCAATTGTCAAGAGAGAAGCTGGATTCAAAATCGAAAAAGAGTTGCAGATTCAGCCATTAAAGAACAATAGATAGATGGCAATGTAACCAATGGTACAAAACAAGGTAATTTAGCAATTGAATGTATTTCTAGCAGAAGGAAACAAAAATGATAATAGGCTGAAATCTTGTTTCCATCTACAATGAATATTTAATAACTATTAGTAACACATACCAACAATATTGATCATATATAACAAATAGCTAATGATATATGCCAAACTGCATTGGATCAGCCAGTCGTATTCCATTCCTCGAATACCATAAAATAAAAAAGCAAGGTTGACACAATCAAGAACAAGAGGTCAGTATATACTCATGAAACTTCATTTTAAAACCCATTCCGAACAACAATGCTAGGAATCAAGAAAGAGAGGGGAAGAGGAAACATGTTTAGACACAACAGCCTTTCACTCGTGCAAGTAGTCCTGATCCTGGCAATTAGTCATGCCTATTTTGCTAATGCTGATGCTGAAACAAAGTTAAAGAGTGAGAGACTATGCAGTCAGTGCTCTAAATGTGACACCAGTAAATGTCCCCCGAGTGAATCTTACCCCCACATGACGGCATTTGATAACACTCTCATCGCTGGTGCGTTGCAGTCCGACTACGTTGCCGCAAACGACAGGGGTGTTTATTCAGTCCCGAATATTATTGGTGGTGAGTCAGACGAGTTCAATGCCTATTATGGGTGGCAATCTACTTCTGGTTCAGCTTCGGGTTATCATAGGTAATGTTGACACCTGAAGCCTGAAGCCCTTGCTTGGAAATTTAAATTTCACTTCCAGTAAATTTATACATTTCAGGGTAAATTATTTTATGTGCATGTCAACTATACCAAACTTTTGGATTATTCCACTAACTACTGATTGCAACAATAGACCCTATCAACTAAAGAAATATGCATGAATTGCCCCTTCTGTTAACTTTGACCATTGAATTTAACCAAAACCCACTACTAGAAGTGCATGTGACCTACTACACCATATTTTCATGGCCATTCAACCCTTCTTAATCTTGAACTAAAGCATATTCAATGGTTGTTGCTTTTTAAGAGTTAGGTCATAGATGAACAAGGATAAACTAGTAAAATGAACACATTAGAAGGGCAAAATGATGGAAAATATGCATTGCTCGGTCACTTGCACTTTGAATTTTAGTTAACTTTAGCGTCCTCAGTTGACAGAAGGGGTGAATTTAAAAGGGGGTATTGTTGTACTCAATAATTGTGGGAGCAGTTCTATAAGGGATAAGGAGGGGAATACGGTAACTTATAAGACAATATGGGATCAACATCTATCATTGACAGTTACTATGGGAAGCTAGAGCAGGCATCTAATTTCTTAGATATTGGAAGGACATAATTTATCTTCCAAAGAAGCCCAACTATAAAGATCTTGATGCCCCCACCAACGGATAAGCAGAACTTGCAACTATTGTATAAACAATGGCATTCTGTATTAAGAATTCTGTATATAGTTTTTATTCACTTCTTATAACATTAGCATTCCTCTAGAATTTGACAGTAGACAAGAATGGACCAACAGCACCTCCCCCCTCCTTCCCCACCTAATATGATCTGCTGGGCACACTGTTGTTTGCGCAGTATTTACTGGCTAGATAGTTTAACTGACTAAAACTCTTTGGCTGATGATGAAGAACAGGTTTAGCAACTACATGGATAAATGCTCAGAAGGACAAAACTACCTCACAGTTGACAAACATGGGAGAGTGAGTCTTCGATCCTTGAGATCGCTGGAAAGTTTGGCTGAGGCAGACTGGAAGTCTATTAACCCACCCAAGAATTTAAACCATCGGGAGTTCAGATTCTGGCTCTCACATAGTACAGGAAAATGTCTGACAGTATTTTCTGGGAAGACGAAGAAACGCACTGTTGGTGTAGCTGACTGCAAATTTGATGGCTCAAACATGGGGCAGCTATTTGCTTTCCGTTTCCATTACCACCAAACCTTCTGCTGTTGTGGTCATTACAACAACTAAATTTCTTGAAAGCATTCAGCAACAGAAAGCATAAACTGTTGCCATCATTTAAGTGAATGATTTGCATATTGATTTACAAATCTAGTGGAATAAAGTGGGGTGTTTGGTGATCGTTCTGTAACTATTATTTGGTTAGTTTAATAACCTCTAATATGCAACAATTTTCTTCTTGGAAATAGAAGCAGTACACAGAAATACAGAACCTTGAAATTTGGTCGAAGTATTTCAAATTTGAGTTCTCTCTTGAACATCAATAGTTCTTTGTCCTTTTACTTTCTTACCAGCTGCTTCATAGTTGCAGAAACACATAAGTTAATACAATTTATCTCCAGCTCACCTGAAACACAAGCGGAAATAAATGAGAACAATCATCCAAGATTTCATAGCCAAGGCAAGATATGACAATTAAATTCATCAAAAAAAAACTCCCAGCTGTCAGATATATGGACAAATTGCAATAGAGGCCCCACTGCCCCAGAGTTTGAATCCATTAGCGATCTGGGTCCCCAACTTCAAAATTTAGCGATCTGGGCTCCGTGGTTTCATTTTCTTAGCAACCCGAGCCTGGAGCCAACGTCCGTTAGGTTCCATTAAAATTTGTACCGGGGGGGGGGGGGAGGGGGTACTGCAAATAAGAACCACCAAGTTTTAAAAAATAAATTAGAATAAAATACAAATAAACTAATTAAACAAAAGAATAAAGTTACTAAATAAAAATGAAAGTAAATAAATTAAAATAAAAGGTTCTATTTTCCAATACTAAATGAAATGAAAGAAAAGAATAATAATTTTTTAATTCATATATTCAGGTCTGGTATCACAGCAGTGATCTGATCAACAAAAGAGAATATGAAATCGAGACGCTTGATGTCAGTATCATGCCCTTTTTGGCGTACATATAAAAACAGGGTATGACATTTTTGTGAGTTCTGATGGAGAGGAAGGTGCCGGATGGGGGTTTTGAGGGCTGGGTTGAAATACCGAGACCAGCGAGATGCCGGCTATGGTTCCTCATTGTCTATAATAAATATTAATTTCAAATGCAGATGAAATGATTGGTACATATTTAGTATTTTAGCACAAGAACAATAGCAAATGTAAGAATCATTTCAGGTGAAATGAACAGATAAAAGGTTATGCTCAGCCATTACACCTGATCTTTTGGGACAGTGCCTGCATTTGTAAGAGCACATGTGATGATATATGGTGAATTTTCACCAGTGCTATTAAAATAAAAGATCCAAGTATCAAGAATCAAGAGTCGGCATGTGCATGTGCACATGTTCCCCTCATACAATATAGTAAGAAGAATAATGATACTGTACAAGTTAAAATATTACTCCTCCATCTTAAAATGAGTGTCAATTTTTGACTCTTTTTGGTCAACTTATTTAACTATTGACCAAAATTTGTAAAAAAAATACATGTAATTAAAATGAAATTATTTTTTTCATAAAGTACTAATAATTCTTACAATGACCAAATTATTAGAATCTAAAACATGATAAATATTTTGTAAAAATTAAATTGATAGTTGACTTTTCAAGAAGAAAAATTGACACTCATTTTAGGATGGAGGGGGTATATACTTCTATTGGTTTCTGTCTTGTTAACACTAAAGCAATACTAGTACAATATTAGAATTTGTCACTAACATGTGATCATCGGAGCAGAAAAACAGAAACTGTTGGGACTTGGGAGAACTCTTGCATAAATGTCATGCCCTAGAGATAACTAGTCACACTTTTTTATCGTGAACAAAATGTAGGATATTTATTAAGCAAATGGATGAAAGCAAGCTGCTTTACTTATAAGAGATTGATGGCATTTTGATTATTTTATTTGCTGGTTGGACTGGGGGAGGGGAGGGATGAATCAAGGAGTAATATGTATGCAGCTATAGAAGAAATCAGTATAACCCAGAATGAAAACATGTCACCTTGCCTTCACAGAATTGAGCAAGGATTCTGCAAAAATCTGCAATGGTGGTCTTTCAAGGAGTCCAAGGCCAACAATGCTCTCAATCAGTGATTATGGAGTAGCATACTCTGACCAATCACTGGTAGTTATCTCCACCAAGGGGAGTTTTTCAGCAAACTGACTAAATGTTTATGATCTGCAATTGCTACAATCATATGTTCAACTTCAACCGATAGTACTAGTACAGGGTTATTGACTCTGCAGCTGCTTCTGAGGGAATGTCAGTATCAGATATCATATATTATAAACCAACACGTAAATTTGGTGCTGAAAGGGTAAAGAGGGGAAGCAGAGAAAATCAAAGAGCTAAGAGGAGTAATCCGTTTATTTAAAAAAATACTCCACGAGAAACCTCAATAACGAGGATGTGACCCTTAAAAGCAGCAGTGGATTTTTCCAAAATAATTTGTATAGTAGACGCAAAAGAAGTCGCTCAACCAAAAGCACAAATATAGAACTAAACTTGATCAAAATCAGAATTCAACCTAGATGGTTTCGAATACAAATATATATGTATATACATCTATCTCACATCCTTGTTCTCAGATAACTATTGCATTATCGACTACACTACCTTTTCTTTCTTAGCACTTTTGGCTCCCTAAAGGAACATTAGGAATTACTTCTTGATTCATTCCAGCAATACTCAGGTAAGGTGGCTTTGCTGCTCCATAGTAAAAGAAGGCCATTATCTTTGACAATTCATCCGCGGTTCGAAATTCTGAATGCCAGAAAAAGTACACAATAATCCAAATCTGTGTTCAAGTAGTCAATAAATCTCCTATTCAAAAAGTAAAAGCATAATCCCAAAAAGATAAATACCCTTTTCACGGTATAAGATTTTCCCAGCTTTTGTAAATAGAAGCTGGGGATAGACAGAAACTCCAAGAGCAGAGACCAAATCAACCTCAACAACGGCATCAACGGCAACACACTGTTTAAGAGAATGTGATGGATGATTAAATAGGAAGGGAAATTAGTTCTGATAATTGTATTCGGAGAGAGAGAGAGAGAGAGAGAGAGAGAGAGAGAGAGAGAGAGAGAGAGAGAGAGAGAGAGAGAGAGAGAGAG
>JAOTQG010125734.1:0-10260 GCA_025631175.1 Iris virginica | reverse complement strand
TTAGTCAATCCATATCCGCTTTAAGCGGACGGAACTCCTAACGGATCGGATTAAAATCCGCTCCATTGACAGCCCTATATGGGTGTTGTACCATATATGGTCGACGAGTCTGAATCTTTTGTCCCATTTAGTGTTTTATTTCTTATTTCATCTTTTTAAAATTTTATCTTAATTTAAAAGTAATTATAAAATTATAAATTTTAGAATATACATATATATATATCAATTTTTTAAATTATGAAATAAAAAATAAGATACCAAATAAAATAGAAAATTTAGATTCATGGTTGACAAAATGACAATTGACATCTAAATAATTGAGAATTGAAATCATAAACGTGCGACATTTCTGAATTATCCTGCTTAACCAATTAGCTTAATGCATTAATTATTAGTTAATAAAACCCAAACTAAAATCAGTGTCACAGAAAAGGACTTGTACATTAATTAGTTTTTACAATTGTCAACCGGGTCCCCCTACAATGTTTGTAGATGGCAAACTGGCCCCGGTTTGAGGCGGCTAAGTTAACACATTGATCTGATCAGCCTAGCATCACACACACACACACACACACACACACACACACACACACACACACACATTCATCATCCATCACTCCTTAATTTCCCCCTGAGTGCTATTAAGTTATTTTTAATCGAGATTAATGAACGTGACGTGATAATCATGTTTAGTTGAACCTGAGCAAATCTTGTAATACAAGTATATAACTTTGAACCTCGCTCGCTGCCAAATTAACCTTGCTGCTGGTAATAACACCCTTAAATTTCTCTGCATGAACATATATACTTCCGGCCAGTTAAACATTTCTCCCAGATTTTCGCTAGCTCTTCATGTTCGCTATATATAGCTTCCGATCGAGGCTAAATATATCTATCTATCTATCATATCATATGTTGTCAGGGAAGAATTAAAATAATTTATTAATCACTTTTGTTCGGTCCGTACGTAGTCCACATAGAAATACAGAAACGAAAAATACAGAAAACAGTTTATAATATATACTCCTCTAGTCAAACATACATATTTGACAATAATTCACACGGCCGTCACCGATGACAAATTAAGCTCACATTTAAATTTTCCGCGCGTAATAACCCTTTCAACCCCCCCTTCCAACACCCCTCATCAACCTTTGACATTATATATTCTATATATATAGGCATAAACACAATACCAAAATTTGTTCTTATTCCAACGGATCAAACCTCTCTTTTTTCTTTCTCGAACCCAATCATGGAATCTACTTACAATTCACAGTACACATCCTACTCTTCTTCTTCTTTTTCTTCTTCCTCCTGCTCTTACTCTCGAGACACCCATAAACCCAGACCATCTTACATTGCCTCCCTCCATTCCGTCCGAAAACCGACATTATTGCTGCCCAAACCTATGCTAAAGAAACCCATTGCTCCCTTGCCACCAAACCCTCCTAAGGTGTACAAGGTCGATTACACTAATTTCAAACAAGTTGTACAAAAACTTACCAGCGTACCCGAGTTCCAAAACTCCGCCTCTCGCCGCCTCCAGGACGTTGCTCCTCCCCCTCTCAATATTTCCTCCGCCCCTCATAAAATGTTGTTAAGATCACTCTCTTTTAATACTACTACTACTACTACTGCTAGTACTAATGAAATGATGGCATCAGATGCACCGCCGCCTGCAGCAACATCGCAGTCCTTTCCTTCTCCGTTACCAGCCATTTTTCGTGATCTTATGGATGATAACTTGTTTGATCCAATACCCTCCAAGGGTTTCGGATCAGAACAGCTCATAAGTAGTACTAGTCCAGTACTAGGGTTCACTTTGACACCTAATTTCAGTAGTTTCTTAAACGAGACACTGGATAATAGTGGTAACGATGATGATGAGGATAAGCCTACCAAATCATCGGAATTAAGTTGGGGATTGTTATTGAGTCCACTCGGGTTTAATACCAAGGAAACGTCGACGGCCTCCAAGTTATCAGATTGTTTTGGATCACTGAGTCCACTCGGGACGTTTAATATGTCACCGACAATTAGCAAGAGCAGTAATACCACCAAGGTAACGAAGTTATCGGATTGTTTCGGATCACTGATGAGTCCACTAGGGTTCGGGTTGTCGCCGTCATCTGCAGCATGGTGCTCCTTGGCTCTTCCTAGTCCAGGAGCTGATCATCTGCTCGTATCCCCAATGGGACAAACTACAGTCCTTTAGTCCAGCTGGAGCTGATCTTCAGCCACCTCTATCCTACATTAATTAATTAATATATATATATATATATATATATGCATGGAGTGTAATTTTAATTTTAATTTTTTTCCCGAGCCAGGGTTTTTCAGTTGTGATATTAATATCAAATTATATCAAAACTTGATTAATTTCTTTTTATTCATTGGAAACTTAGCGATTATAGCTCTGGCAATGTTGGTGCCCTAGCTATTTAATTAGTGCATATGATCATAATTTGTTGTATACTCCCTTCCCTTCGTCCCGTAATAGATTATCTTTTAAAAATTAAAATTTGTCCCATAATAATTATCTTTTTAGGATTTCTAGACTTTTTTACCTCGTATTTTCCTAATTTACCCTCATATATTACCAACTATCCATGATCATTAATTAATTACATTTACTTCTTTTATCATATCAATAAAGAGACATTATTTAATAAGGATGAATTTGTCAATATGTATTACTCCTTAATAAGTGTGCATAAAACTAAAATATCATCTATTGCGTGATGGGATGGGGGGAGTAAGTATTATTAGAGCACCGTAATTAATTAGCAGGAGCTGATTAAGTTTGAAGTTGCTTGCTTGTACTGCATCTGCATGTATACATGTAATCAATGTTCATGTATTGAAGTTATTAGGTTCAACTTCCTTTGGAATTTTTTTGTCAACTGAGCGGAAGTTGACTTTTAGGAGGGAGGAATTATTAAGGGTGTTAATGTTGATAACCGGTAAGATTGCGATCGAGGTGTACTGCACTATGATGTTCTAGCTTAAACTTCACCATCGCCATGCATGGCATGCATCACCACAACGAAAAACATAAAGTAGAATAATTTAATTTGTAGTGTAATTACTACTCATAGGTAATTTTAAAATTTAAAAAAAAAAAAAACTAAAAGAAGATGAGATGCCGAAATTCTACCGAGTCTTGCTTAGATGTATTATTGTCACTTTTTTTTTTAATAATGAGTATAAAGATCATGTTCGTACGTATATAATTTATTATTTTTTATATTTATTTTTAAAGGAAAATGGTATTTTTTTTTGGGTAAATGTGCCTAGCTAGGCTCGATATATATATATCAAATGGATGAGATAAGCCCAAATACGTTAAAGTAGTTACTGCCGGAGTACTTTCAGTAATACTACTATGTTCAAGTTTTCAATTAAATTAAATAATTCCATGGATGGATGGATGGGTGGAACTCGTCAATCCCCATAAATAATATAAAATCAGCTTAATTATTGCTCGATACTTTAATTCCTCTCTTCTAGTTCTAGCTATATGTCTGTGCTTATTAATTACTCCTGTTAGGTATAAAATAAATAAATGAATTTCTTGAAACTTTGATTAAAAATACTCCAGTAAGTGAGACATTGGAATATACCAAATTATACTTTTTGGAAGACAACATACACCGTCACCGCAACAATAATCATGTCATTATTCAGTCCACACAGAGAGAGAGTGTGTGTGTTTAGAGTTCGAATTTTCTGTCCGAAATAATATTTTATCTATCTTTTACATACGTTTTTTAAACTGGCATTTATTCTAAATTAATTAAAATTTAGAGTTTAAAATTTTAAAATTATCTTTTAAATAGTTGAGATAAAATTTTAAAAAAATAAAATAAATAATAGAACACCATTTAAAATAAAAGATCTGAACTCAAGTTCATATGATCGGCAACTCACTGCTCCATTATTATGAGATCGATAAAAATACATACCATTATTGTATCTAAACGACGGAAATGTTCCACAAAATACCGATCCCAGATGGTGCACATGGTCCACGTATTATTATTTGGGTGCATTTAATAGGGGTGCAACGGTTCGATTTGGTTTGGTATGAGGTATAAATCACAAGCCGAATCGTACCCTATCGGTTTGAAAATTTTCAAACCAAACCGAACCACAAGATTTGAAAACCAAACCAACCGCGGTTCGGTTTGTCGATTTAGCACAAATCTTGTTAATTTTTTTTTAAAACTAAATTTAAGATAAAATATATAACAAAAAATCAAAAATAAAATTTATGTTTAACATAATAGCCTTAAATTTATAATAAAAATTGTAAAATAGTCCAATATTGATATATGTTTATATAGTATTACGTCAACTTAAAAGTCTAAAAATTCATAAGTTCATTACGTGATTGAAAAAAAAAAATAACACAAGACAAGACAAGCAACTCTTAATTAAAAGGGTTGTACATAAATATATAAAAAATATGAGATGTATATATGAAAAATATATATATTTATATATATATATATATATATTAGATATCGGCTTGGCTTGGCTTGGTTCGGTTCAATTTGGTTTGGTTTGTAATGCCGAAACCGCAAACCAAACCGAACCGTACGATTTGAAAATTTTTCGAACCGTAACCGAACCGTTGTTAGTCGAAACCAAATCAAACTCATCGATTTGATTTGGTTAGCGATTTGGACAATCACCCCTAGCATTTAATACTAATCCCCTAACCATACTGTCCTTACTGGACGAGCTGGTTATCTGCAGCTGGCGTATGGTGGTACCGTAAGGTACAAGGGGCTTTGGGATGAACCACATTATATGTTAAAAAAATGTTGAACTCCAACATTAACAGTTCTCATCATTCGTATCCTCGAAAATAGTGAAGGGGACAAATCGCAGGATGTACTTCGCCTGACCAGCGACTTGGGCTTATCGACTGATCTCATCTACAAGGGCGCAAATATAAAATTTCCAACATTTAAACCCCCACTTTGCAGGTCGCTAAGTCTTTGCCAACTGAGTTATGCCCGAAGACAACCACATTATATGTCCAATTCAAGGGGAGAGGAGAGACCTCGTCATGGTAATGGTCAGCTCCAGTTAAACAAAAGAGAGGAAAGCCGTCACTACCATTTAGTCAGATAGATGACTTCCAATAGACAAGACTTGACCAAGCAATTTCGTCCGTTTTTCCCGAGTCAAAGGTAAAGAACTACGACAAAATTTTGGTTTTAACGGTATTTGATTCAAGAGGATAGACAACTAGGTGTAATCTAGTGATAAGACAACCCTTCCTAATTTTAATAAGTTACAAGTTTGAATCACTTTTAAAGAAGAAATTTAAAAAAAAAAAAAAAAAGACACAAGAGGATAAATAGTACTGTAAGTTCGATCAGGTATCATGATACAATCCAACTACTGATCTAAGCCTAAATACAATTCCTACCATGATCTCATAATTTACGAGAATATTGCACTTTGGTCCAACTTTTGATCTCCAACTTAAGGATCAGCACATGCAGATGATATCAGTCATGAACTTCTTACGTCCATGTTAGCGAGTTGTTGCATTACTGAATTTATAAAGTTCAGTTGTTGCTTAGCTGTGACATATGTAAGAGAAGCCGACAGAGCTGATTACTCGTTATCCCAGTAGTTCCTTAGCTGTGACATGTGTAAGAGAAGACCGTCTCTGCCCCAACCAGTGGCACTGCTGGTCATAATCCATGGAGGATGGACCTTGTAGTTTTCTCTGATCAGTTGTTGGAAATTCTTGATGTTCTCGTCAGGCCTTTTTCCTTTGCTCGCCTTCATTTTATCACATTTTGTGAAAACGAGAGTCATTGGTATCTGAAATGTGTAGCAATAAGATCAGATCAAATATTGTGCCCATAATTCAACAAGTTTGAGAGAACATGTTGATAAAAAATGTTAAGAATTCCATAACACCATACATTATTCCGGCCAAGCCAATTAGCACAGTCAAGGTCAATCTTCTGCGGAGGTACACTAGCATCAACCAGAAGCAGGACGCCTACCAAAGTTTCTCTATTTAGAAAGTACCCTTTGGTGAATGAAGACCAATCCATTCTCGCAGCATCTGGAGCATTGGCAAAGCTGCAACACAAGTGAAGCAAATCAGATGAATACCTCAGTAGCCAATACTACAGTTTAAGTGCTTACTAGGCACAACTAATATAAATTGCACAGAGTACCAATTGATTTGTCACATCAAATTGCAGAGCCGTATAAACAAATTATTTTTGACAAGTCTGCACTCATGTAAAATCTTAGATAGAATGATTGAGTCACATGTTCCAAAAGACACAAACTCAAGGTTAAATGATATTCTCAAGTCGGTCTTGAGAACGTGGATGCTAAGGCATGTAGGGGTTTGTTCTCTAGACTTTTATACTGTCCGCCTCTCCTAACTGTCTATCTATTTCTTTCCAGCTATGGCCTTGTTCCCCAGATTGACATTTGTTTTAGTAGGCACTAGAGTTTAAGGACTATGCTCAGAGAACTCACAGGAAACCTATATTTCACCACATCGTGCATGCGGTACTAGAACTGAATAGTTTAGTTTCTGATTTCTACGACTACCAGAGCCCAAAATGAGAAAAGAACTCACAAGATCAGAACTAGCAAATTATCCCGAGGAACTAAACCATTTGATGATCACTTCTAAACAGGAATTTAACAGTCCGTTTACATATAATTGGCCTTTCTATAAAGCAGAGAGTTTGATTCATAATACAAGAAAAGGAGCTCATTGCCCCACATGTGCCATTGCAGAATACTGTAAAAACAGTGAAAAAAGACAAAATACAAAACACAAGACTGCCTAAAGTGATCCACCGTTTTTTCCCCATAAATATGCACACAAGCCAACGGTTAATATCCTCACATGGTCAATTATTCTTTATTTTCAAATTAGGGATTGGTAGGTTTTGGGGTTTTGGTTTTGGTTTTGAGTTTTGAGTTTTGTAACACTTAGAGGTAAGAAGGGATGGAGCGAAAGATTATACGGGCCAATGAGTGAGAAAGTTGAAAACCACAAACCAAAGCGACAAAACCACATTGGCCAACACAAACTTTCTTGGACGGACTTGGATAGCAGTCGGAAACTACGACCTCAAATACTTAGAAGACCTTCTGGCTAAGTGAATAAAGCACAAAATTCTTCAACTTCAAAGAGTGTGAATATACTGTTGCACCTTTGCATCTCCCAGGCCAATCAAATCAAGCGTAGGCCAGTCAAGGTCAAGTTGGATGCAAGGTAGATTGGTACAAGCAAATGGTCAGGTCCTAATTCAAACATATCGCTGGTGCTATTTGGCATTCAAAGGTGACAATAAAGTAAAAAAGCAGCTCTATTATGAGCTCTTACCTTAACTGTAATCCGCCAATCTATCAAATACCCTAAGACAAACTCTGTCTGGACAATGAGATGTACAGAAAATTGTGCCTCGAGTGAGGTTTTTTCCCAATCACAACTAACTGATCCTACCAGATATTACACACACAGTACAAATGAAATCTACCCTAGAAGTTGGTTTACTTATCAATTCCAATTTCAAATACAATATTAGTGTTATCTACAAGAAGAAAGTAACACTACAAGATAACAATGGAATTACCAGAAAATGTACTATGTACTTCAGTTCTATCAAACACTGATTCACAATGTAAAGTAGTGATAAACGATGAATACAGCGATTGTCATAAAAGTGATGCATAAATGACCCATATTAGCACTTCCATGTTTAAAAATACTGTTCCGAAATGACTTAAAGTTGGAAAATCACAAGGAGAACTATAAACTAATCGTACTCCAATTTCAGTAATAGATCCACATCCTTCTTAATACTGTAGATCCAACCAATCTTCGCAGATTTGATCTCATTGTAACTCCTACTGGATTGGGGTTTACCTTTATGTCTCACGGATTTGTTTAACTCAAAACTAATAGTTTCTACTTTCATCCACAGTCCATCTACGCACTCTCAATACTGTTGGGTTTTTTTTTACTCAAATCTCATATCGAATGAAGGATTTATCGGTGTTGACATAAATCTCACATCGGAGGTGAGGGGATTAGTGAGTGTGCCTCCCCTTTATAAATAGGCTTCACTCGTTAGGGTTAAAAACAACTTTGAGAGAGAAGCATAGGTGTGCAATACGAGAGAGATTTATTGTGCACTTGTATGCGTTGTGAAGGTTTCAAGTGTGTCTAGAAATAGAGAGCGTCTCAATTCTTGTAATTATCTCAAATTATTAGTGAGTTGTTTCGTGATTCCTTTGGTGGGTTCGATCCCAACAAATTCAGCTACACTCATTTTAATAATAATATCAAATTGCCTCTTGGTAGCCTTTCTTCTGCAAGAACATTTATAACTTTAAGAAAAAATTATTCTTGCTATCATATGACCTCACCTTTACCTTTACCTAGAATGCACAGCTAGCTAGCTAATCTAAAGCCACCTATCTTCGTGATATATTTCTCCAAATAAATGATAACTGAATAATGTTCAAGGAGTTTACATCAAAATTCAAAATGGCGTTCAACACAACAAAAACAACATGAATTAATCAAAAAATACTGGAATAATTCAATATCGAGACAAAATGCTTACCCGTAACCAGGTAAATCTACAAGGTACCAACTTCTGTTGACCAAGAAATGATTAATAAGTTGAGTCTTCCCTACACAATAAAACCATCATTCTCATTAAACTCCCAAAATAACGGAAATAAGCAATCCAATACAAAATTGAATAGAAGGAAAAAAATAATAATAATAAACTCCAATGAAAAAAACCTGGCTTTTTAGAAGTGAGAGCAACTTCTTTCTTGAGAACAAGAGAATTAATCAAAGAAGACTTGCCAACATTGGACCGGCCCAACATAGCGAACTCCGGCCGTTCGTCCCTAGGGCAGTCCTTGGCCCGAGCACTGCTTTTTACAAACTCCACCTCCTTAATCTTGGCGTCGCCGGCGTACGGCCCAATCACGATGTTGGAACCGGGTAAGACCATTTTTTCGGTAACCTCTTCTGGCTCGACTCCAGGGGGGATAAAGAGGACGGTTTTAACGAATTTGGTTGCGTCGGAAATGGCTTGTTTTGGTGTCTTAGTGGCTGATACATGTTGAGATTGGTGGCGGGTTGGGTTAGGGTTTTGAGAAGTGGAGTAGGAGAGGAGTTGGCGGGGAGAGGCGGAGGACGGTAGGGAAGAGAGGTGGTTAAGGGTGAAGAGGCGAGTTCGTGCTACTGATAGTAACATCATCGGCGTATAAATCTTTGTCGGTTCATTTGAGTTGGAGTAAAAACCCAGGGCCAGGGGGAGAAATTAGTTTTGGTTCTTTTACAATTCACACCTCCATTTTCCACGGTCTTGATTATAGTTCCTCCAAGCAAGTGTTCTTTGACATTTACGCCCTTCTACACTTTCGCATCAACCCATTGCTTCATTAAAAATTATTATTACAGGAAATAACCCTTATATGAGATTACATGATTGTGATTTCCATTCAAAGTTAACAATCTTTATATATATATATATATTTATTTTTTTTTTGGTTGCTCACCAATATCAACGACTTCATCCTTATTAATCCAATTCGATCCGGGTTGTGCACCTAACATTGGCGGTTGAGTCTCCCAAAAATAGTTTTCTACGTACGATGAGAGTCGAACTAGGAGATTATGAGGTGGAGTTTTTGTTCGATAAACTGATTCAAATCTGATCATTTGAGTAAGTTGTATAAGAAATTGAATTTGAAGAGCATGCATGGTGCAATTATTTAAATAAGTAATGACAATGACTCGTGAATTCAATGTGATGTATAATAAGAACGTTAATCGTTGTTGTCCATCTCATTTTAAATATTTGAAAGTTAATGTTAAATGATAATAAATGAATTAATCATACATTTACTTTTTAAAGGACTAATCATCATTTAACTATACTCCTTCCCTCTCAAGTGGAAAAAAATTTATCCGCCCCCCAAAGTATCTCACGAATTTCACCTTACCCCCCAAATCGATACTTGCACCATATAAACCCCCAAACCAAAAACGCGTCCCAATTTACCCCCCGAATCCGATCGGTGTGACATTTCGATATAAATTCGGTAGATTCCCATCTCTTCATCGAACTCTCGCTTCTGTACACGCAGGGCAGCTCGTAAGAAAGAGACCTTGGACCCAACTCATTTGACGAGATTGGTCCTCTCTGTTACTCTCGTTTAGCTTGTTTC
>JAOTQG010125723.1:0-10260 GCA_025631175.1 Iris virginica | reverse complement strand
AACACGGATGGAAAACTTTGTAAAACCTGATTAATTTTGTTACTTATCTTTGCCGGGTGTTACAAAGAATGAAACAGAGTGGAAATTGATGGACATAACACTATTCTGTCTTTCTACCTCAAAATTGTTTAGCATGTTGGAGTTTAACATTTTACCCCAAGTTCTGGTATTTAATTAACCATCACCGTTCTGTAATAGACAAAGCACTTTCTTCTTCATACATACTCTTACTAACTTCCCATACACTAAACTATACGTGGCGTCCATATAATAGGTACTTGGGGAAGAAGGAAGGCGAAGCTGCATCTTAGTGACTTGGTGCTTCTGCAATTTTATTCTTTCCTGCACTTGGTAATCTTGTTGCGGCTTTTGCAGCCACAGTTTTAGTTTCCCTTGTGGTGCAATTTGTATTTAATGAAATTTGAATAAGTATGAAGTCAGAATACAAGTATCACTGGGAGTAAACTCTTGAGTGCCACATTTGGTTGCAGTGTTTGTTTTAATGACAGCTAGAGTGGCAAAGTGATGGCCATCTCATCATATACTTATTTGATCCCCGTTTGAGGGCACTAGTTGATAGCAATTTCTCAGCTTAAGTTTTGAGTTCTGATCAAGAAAACTCCCCTCTCCCCCTTCGACCTCATTTGCTCCTTATTTATAACACTTGAAGCAAAGATCGCGGTCTCCTTTAAATAGCCTGGTCCTGTTTCAGAACGCTTTTGGGATGATGGGTATTACATATTTCAAATATCACGCCCGACGTGTATTTGACAACTGATTTTGTAACCTAAAATCGTGTGTAACTTTTTTATGCTATGTAACAATACTTTGAGGCATTCGGCCCTCACCACAATTGAGGTAAAAGTGGTATAGTAGTCTAATTTAAGAAATCACTCCGTACTTTGATTTGCAAATAGATGGTTTGAACATACTATTTCACTAATAGTAATGTAGCTTGGTGCTCATATTCATATAGTTCAAATCGGTCCTTAGCCTGTTAGTTAAATGGCTGCATGCACCTTTACGTTAAGACTCTGAGAGACTTATTTCTCATTGGATCCATTGCTTAAGATTAAACCATTAGGCTGCTAACCCTCTTACTTAAAATAAGACCTACATGGCTTTCCTTTCCTAAAAAAATAATGATATGAAAGGGGGATGAATGATGGTTTGATGTACGATTTGACGGTTTGAGTCGATATCAAGAGGTAAAAGTGCAAATTAAACTAGTTATTCAATTTGACAACAATTCAATTCAAACCAAATCATATACATGAAAAAACAAAACCAAATAACTCGTTTTTGGTTCAATTCAGTTCCAAATCATGATTTGACGGTTTGAATTGTCACCCATGACTTGCATCTTGCTCAGTTTATATGGACTGGTATAAAAGAAATTGTCGTTCGAAAAATTTAATATTTCCAATTTAGAGTAACAATTTAAGAGGGTATCAATAATATAATTTAAAGGAACAATTGAACATTTTCATCACCAAAATATGGACAATACCATGAGAAATTGAATTATTCAAATTCAATTTTTGATGAATTGAAAAATGTCAATAAAGAGTGCCACATTAAATGGGTGGTTATTTAAATTTATTCAACAACTATCCCATATTAAAAAAGAGAAAGTAATTTAAACTTCTTATAAGTGAGGATAAGACTCTCTTATCAAAATAAAGTCTATAACATAGTGCACCACAACGCATTGTGTACTGCGATGTGGGATACTTTGTGCTTCGCATGTATAGATCATCGTCAAGAGCCTCTTTACTATTTTAATTTTCAATTAAACGCTCCGTCATTTCGTTAAGTTCCGTTACTCAAATAATCATGTATGTTCATTAGGTAGATAACATACATAAGTTATCTCCTTGTCATATATGGTCATTACGTGAAAAAGTAGTAAATCGCCATCACAATTTTAACCAACATCACCTTTCGAAAAAGGCACTCTAAGCCCTATATGAGGAGGATTGCGCCTGACTTTTAGTAATACAACAAAAATGAATTCTCTTATATTCTTCGAGTTTTTTTTTTTTTCACTCTCACTCACTCTATATCTCTCATTTTTTGAAAAGTGTATTCAATTTGGTTCGCACGAAAATATCCCTGGTGCTACGATGAAAGCTGCAAAAGAGCGTTATATTTTGGAAGACGGACACAAAATACTGCCAGTACCTTGGTAGAGACGAAAATCTCTCATAAAGAGATTTGGGCTCAGATCACAAGTCAGATATATCACAACATTTGAATATTCCAACATCAAACATATTTCACATATTTTCAATATCTTATTCAAATATCACCCAACATCACAAATAAATATCAAACATTTTCCATCTACTACCTCTATTCATACACTCTCACAAATCAATTCAAACATTTCACATTATATTCTCTCTCATCTCTCCTCACATTCAAACATTTCACATCACATTCTCTCTCCTCACATTACATTCAAATCTTTCACATCATAAGGGCAATTTAGTCTTTTACTTCATAAACTCATATCCAAATAGTGAACAGTGCAATATCAACATATATCATCATATATTGCATTCCTGATCTGACCCTTGGAAATATTGAATACTTCGCTCCATATTTCTTCAATTAATTTATTTTTTGATTTGATTTCAAACTTCCCCTCTATTTTTATTTTATTTATTTCATTTTTGAATCTTCACGTTTATTATTCAACTAATTAGTGAATTTTTCTAACAAATATTACTATATGCATTGTTTTACTATGATAGATCATAAACAAACATAAATAGTTCCAACTTTAGTCCCATCTTTATATAAAATGTAGAATTTCTCGATTGCACATACTTATATAGTTTAGAGGTGTAAGTTCAAATCGCTCAAATCGATAATTGAATCAGATCGAACTAAATTGATGAGTTTGATTTGATTTCGATCAACGATGGTTCAGTTACGGTTCGGAAAATTTTTAAATCGTACGGTTCGGTTCGGTTTGCGATTTAACCAAACTGAACCGATATCTAATGTATATTTATATTTTCATATAAACTTCTTATATTTTCTATATATTTATATACATCCCTTTTAATTTTATATATAAAATAGAATAATAATTATATTCTAACTTAAACTTAATAGTATTATGATGAATTTATAAATTTTATAATTTTTAAGTTGTATTATGCTAAGTATTATGTAAATAAATAACATAATTGCGTCGTTTTTTAATTTTTATTATGACCATAGACTATTAATATTAAAAATAATTTTTTATTTTTTATTATAAATCTTATGTTATAATTTTTTTTTTGCAAAATTATAATATTTTTCTTAAATCGATAAATCGAACCAAATCAAATTGCGATTTATCAGTTCAATTTGCTTTTTTAGTTTCACATTACGATTTAGGTTTGAAATTCTTCAAACCAATAGAGTGCGAATCAAATCAAACCAAATCGAACCGTTGCACCCCAAATATCGTCCTTTTACATGTGTCTAAAAGTTCATCTTTTAACTAGTTTCTTTTTTCTCCTTAATATTTTTATTTGTTACATGGCAAATTGCACACGATTCAAATGAGATTAAATTTTTGATGTAGGATGGAAATAATAGTAAAACATCGGGTGACCCAACAAAATTACTTGTTTGTAACAAAAAGGGTTCTAGGTGTATGAAACTGAAGTCAGTGAGGCGTGCATACATACCAATTCAAAAGTATAGGGGGCGAGTAGAGATTTCCCAAACTAGAAGGGAGGACGGAGCAGCCACTAAACTATTTTGACAATGTTAGGCTGTAGCCATTGTTAGGGCTTTAACAGACAGTTCTCCTTAAGAAGAAAACCTTTTTTTTCCCTTCTCTCAAATCTCTCCCCTTAATGGCAGCGTCGTCCGTCGCCACGTCATCATCATCGTCATCCGATTCGTCCTCGTCTCACCGGAGCCGCCGTCACCGTCGTCGAATTCGAGATAAGGACAAAGACGCTCTCAAGATCCGGAAGAAGAGCCGGTCCCACACGGCAAAGCGTAGACGAAGGCGTCACTCTTCGTCCAGTGACTCCTCGTCGTCCGATGATTATAGGTATTTTTTTATCTCCGAGCCCTTCGGTTCTTGGAATTTTTTACTACTATTCGTTTTTATGATTTCTATGCAATTTTTGTATGAGCGTGAAATTCAAGTGCTACAAGAATTGGAATTGGAGGCTCTATTGGTCAATTTTTGACCCGTGTGTAATCAAAATTAAGACCTATAGAACATCGTCTAATTTACTCGGAGAAAATTCTGACATGAGAAATCAATCTCTTACTTGAATTGTGATTCCCAGGCGTGGATAAACATACCGTTAGAGCTTATGCGTTTATATACAAATGCTTAGAGCAATTAATAATCCACTGTGATGACGCACAGCATTATCAATTTGAGCAGCAAAAGTTTGCTGCTGTCTTTGCTCAATTACCAGTCGCAGCTTTTTTGTTTGCTTTCTCACTCTCTAGCTGTTGTACATTTAGTTGCCATAGAGGCAATCTTTCCTTTTGTACCGAGCACGAAAGTTTTAAGGGATTTTAGAACGTACAAGTTTCTGTATAGTAGAGAGTAATTAAATAAATTGGGAGTTGTTTTGAATATATAAGAGCCATAAACTTGTCCAGAAGTCTATAAACTGGAGAGTGGGGACTTCTAAGTTCGAAAAAAGAAAATAAGAGAGATCAAAAGCAAAATGGAGTTGTACTTGAATATATAAAAACATTTGAACAACAATTGCATAAACACAGGGGGTGGTGCAGTCTTAAGCATGCACATATACAAGTTTTGGTAATGCATGGCTTACCAGACTAGGTGAAGACTAGAGGAAGACTACAAATCGAAAGGTTTTCTATCCTTGATATCTTAAAATGTAGTCTCTTTTGCTCAGATATGATGTTTGTGTCCCATCTGAAATTTTTAATTCTGAACTCTGAAGTGATTTCCTCTCATAATATTTATTGAGAAAATGTTTCTGAATTCTTGGCTTATTATCCTGACGTTTTAATTATTTAAATTGTGGACACGACAGCTCTTCCGACAGTGAAAATGGAATATCTGATCATTCAAGAAAGCACAAAGAGGATGACAGCCACAAGAAGGTCGTTTCTCAGAACTGCTTGATCTGTTGTCAGATATGCATGATCATATTTCTTACATGTTTTTTACCTTTCAGAACAAGGATAAAGACAAAAGAAAGAGTCATCATCGCCAGAAACGACTTAAGCGTAAAGTTAAAGAGGTAGGCCTCTATTGTCTCAACAATCTCCTCCGCACACTGTTGGTTCTAGCTTATTATCTTTTAAGCTTCACTCTTGCAATAAATTTGTTTCCACAGATGAATTATAATAGTATGGGTTATGCTAGGGCACTTTTAAGTTTAAAAAATGGCAAGTTTTGCATTATAAATTGAAATGAAGGAATTGATGGGTGTCATCGTTACATTCTTGATTTGCAATGCAAAAGCTTTCCACCATTTTCCTAATAGTATTGTTTCATTGAAACCTTACACTGTATTGCATGTAGTGTTTCAAAGAAATTATAGCATAAAATTCATCATCTTTAGTAGATCCTTCAGAAGCACCGGAAGTTTCTCCATTTTCCTTTATACTTAACTTTAGCTTTAGAATTTTATACAGTAATATGTTTGGTGAAAGTAAGCAGTACTGGGTTGATGAGTGAGGAAGGATTTACATTTCTAAATTAGGGGTGTGCAAAATATTTAAGCATGTTCACATTGTGTTACTTGTGCAGAGTATGGCAATATGGTTTGTCATTATGCTCTTTGGTACATCAGTGTAAACTTTGTAGATCATAAATTCTGTTGCTTGATTGTGATTGCTGACTGCTGAGTCTACTGACCCATAGGACATCCCACAAGGGGAAGTGGCCAATTATTATTATTATTATTTGGGGGAGGGGAAGGAGTCGGGATGGTTTGAACTACCATATGAAAGCCAGTCTTGTATAAAAAGGATGGCATTCAGCATTCCATAGAGCCTGATACATACTTGAGTTTTTTTTCTTGACGATCCAGTGAGCTTGACCACACTAGCATAGCCTTATCTAAAATCTTGCCAACATCGCTTGATGAAGGAGCTCATTTGAAAGCGGAAATAACTATCATTGCTGTAATCTGATGGGAGCCAAAGGTTACCATGTTTAAAGTTTCAGACCTAACACTTTCCTTCTGTCACTTATTCAACCATTTGATGACAGCCTATGCGCAAAAGGAATCAACATTTAACTTTGAATTTTGGGACCAGATTCACATTTTGTGCCGATATTTTAAATAATAGATTAAGAACTTTCTAATGCTTGTTTGAAAATTTACATGTTATATAAACATATAAAACCATGTATCCGTTTTGGGGGTAAATGTGGGCTATATTTCAACTTGGTTCAGACTTTCAATTTGGATTCCATTCGTTTATGAGATGTCCTACGGTGGTTGAATACACAATTGGAAGAAATTAGGTGCCAAACTCCATTGTGTTTGTATACTATAGGATTACAGATCTTAGGTCTTATGAGTTATGAGTGTCAAGTTGCTCTTTTTTTCCCTTTTTTTCGTTTTTTGCTGCTTATGTAACATACAACATATGAGGTGCTTATTATTCTTTCTGCCTCCTTATTGAATGGCTCTTTGAAATTGGAGCTGGGGTCTGTGACATGATGGCTGGGCTCTTGATGGGCTTGCCTGGATGTTCTTGTGCCTTGGAACTTGTTCTGGCAATTGGAGTCATAATAGGACCGGAAATATGAGACTGGCCCTGTACAGCTTTCCAAGGTTTTTCTTCTAACTTTGATCAATGAATAGTATCTTTACTTGCTCGTCCACATGTGTTGTAGTAACCTTGGGTGTGTTATGTACAGTTTTTGGGTCGCGATAAGGACGATGGTGTTCGCCGAAGTGCTGTCTCAGGAAAAAAGGTGAGACTCATTTTAATGTTTACACTGAACAATCCATTTGTGCTAGAACCATGATGGTGGTTTGTTTATAACCCTTTTCATACACTTGGTAGATCCTGTTGAAGCTTGACAAGTCAAAGGAGGACAAGAAGGCCGAGAATAATAGGAACGAGTTACTGAAATTCTTGAATGCAAGTTATGATTGATTGTGGATGGGAGGTGTTGCTCAAGCAGATCATGAAGAATTTTATTTATCCCGTTTATGATGTGATAAGGGCTAGTTTCCATGAAGTTTATTGCTTCTTGGTAACGGTTATGCTTTTGACTCCAGTTTTTGTTTTTTTATCAGTGTTGTAAGTTGTAACTATAGCTATAAATTGGTGTCTGTATTGTCAGTTTTAAGCTTGAACAAGAAGTTTGGTTAGCTGTTATATTCAGCCATTTCAGGGAATGATTTCATGAATGATGAAATTGTTATACTAGTATGGATTTTGCAATCCGACCTTTAGAATTTTTAGCTTTGTGGTGCAGTTTTAGATTGTTGTAAATTACGTTACCAAAGTTAGTTTCAGGATGCTGTTTTAGTTATTGCTTCTGAAATGGAAACTAACTGAAGGCCCCATCTGGTTTTGGGTACAATTCTTGTTTTGTATAGAATCAAGTTCTAGATGATTTTCCAAAGAATATTTCTCCCTGCCAAACATTTCCAATTTCCTTGATCACATACTTTGTTTTCTTTTTTAAATGTTTCTCCCTGCCAAAGCAGCCTTGCAATGGATACTGATGGTCCCTTGATGAAGACATCGGTTCACCAACTGTCGGATATTTTGACTCCGCTTGCAACTGCGCCACTCTGGCTGCATCTGCGTTCGCCTACGCCGTGGATGCTTGTTTTAGTACTTGTCTATCTGTTGTGGGATTGCCCAACTGAATATCTTTGTTCGACATTGCCCTGACCCATCTGTTGTGGATACTGATTAAGATTCATTGTGGCTATTGAAGAGCGATTGTTTCAATATGTTACTTACAATCGAGGATAATTGTGATTTGATATAATGTTTGGTAGAATATAAAAATGGGTATATGAGTATGTAAAAATAATAGATAAATTAGAAAAAATATGATATTTTTATAACTTACCAATTGAACATCATTTCTAATTATTTTTCAAACAAAGCTATAAAAATTGTGTTGGTGAACACACCCATTTTTTTTTTTTTCATTAAAGAGTACTAACAAATTTGACCATATTCTAATGATGAGCGATGCTACAGCTACAAAAAAAATTCAAAGAGAAGTGTACAAAAGCTTAGTTGTCATATTTTTATTGGTGCAATTTTTTCTAGCGATATGGTCCACAAAATTTTTAGTCAAATTAAATGAAGCCAACTAGGATTTTGTGCAATCTTTGTACACATTTCTTTGTGGAGGTAGAATTATTCTCTAATGACATTCTCATTCATATAATACTATTAAACTCCTTTGTGTCCTTCATTGAATCAAACAAAATCTAGGCTTCGATTGGAAAATGTTTTATGAGGTGACTTTTCAGTTTTTATGAATTTATGTGATTTTATTTCTAAAAGTCCGTAATACCCTTAGACTTGCTGGTGACTTTTAGAAGTTATAAATTATTTCAAAATAATTATTCTTTTATAAATTTATGCTCTACTTTTTTAAAATTATCCTTTACTTTTAAACTATTAATGAAAGAAGAATTTGAAGAAACTTTTAACTGCAGAGTATTGAAAGATAAAAATAAAATATTAAAAAAATATTTAAGTAAATCTTGATTTGTGTGCTCCACCCTAAAAGATCTATTGTTATGAAATGGAGGGAGTAATATTTATTCCCTTACTTCAAAAAAGAATTAATTAATTAAATAAATAAAAATAAACAGATAATAAGTAGGAAAACGACCAAAGGGTAAGGCAGTCTTTTGACTAAAACTTCAGATTTCAAATAATGGGCAGGGCTGGGCCTCAGTTTATTCTCTAGTTTTCTATAAAGTCCCAACTCTAGGGTTGCAGAAGACTTGCTTGATACCTCTCGGCTCTCCGCCTCCGTCTTCTGCCACTTCTTACCCCCAAAATTTTGTTCCTCCGTTCATAGTGTTGTGGTTCCTTTATTATTATTATTTTTTTACATCCATTAATTGATATTAGTTTTGTATAAATTCCAACCGTTTGAAACGGGTCGTCGTCAATGGAGTAGCACATAGTTCTTCTTGGAAATCTTGTTCGGTGATTTTCAGGATTTTATTTGTGCTTAAAACAATTCATGTAAAAAATACCATCCTCTCTGCTTAAGACTTCTCCATTTTCATGGAATTGTTCTTCAATGATATTGGATGACATCTTCCCTAAACTTAATTTGGCTATATCACAAGTTTGCAATCCAGTTACTCTAGTTGTTGGGTCAAACAAGTATCAATCCAACCACCAAGAATTGACAGTTGATATGGATCGGGACGAAATGAGCATTTGTTTTACCAACAAGTTTCTGTTTTAATCCATTTTTTCATTCGTTTTTTGAGTTTCTGTTTCTAACATACGGTGAAAGAACAACCAGTTGAAAGGAAAGTAGTAGTAGTGAATTAAGCACATCATCTCTTTCTTGTAATGTTGTTGCTATTGGATTGTCTTGGGTAAAAACCCAATGGGCCTGTATCAGTGTATAACATGTTTCTTGTTCCCATCACATGGATCTACTAGCTTGTGGGATAAAGGTAGAAATCCAATGGGCCAATATTGTTTTCGCACATGTTTATGTTGCTGACATCAAGTCAAAAAGCCCCAAGTATTTGTGGAGGTGCGACTATTTCAGATGAATACACTATCATCCACAGTTGATATATGGATATGGCAGTTGGCATATAGAGCAGTCTAGGGGTGGGCAAAAAAACCATGAAAATCGAAACCGATCCGACACAAATCGACCCAAAACCGAGAAAATTGAGTTGATCAGAAAAGTCAACGGACCGGAATCGAACCGAACCGAATTTCAACGGTTCGGTTTTCAGTTCACCCCATAGACGAAGCATGGGTAATCGAACCGAATCGAAATATATATATACTAGTAAATGTCCGTGTCCGAGCGCACGGAAAAATATTAAAAATATTTAATTTATATATTTTTTTGATCAGACAAAAAAATAAAATGAAAAAATGAAATAAATAAAGAAAACTTCTGTAAAACAAAAAATAAAATGAAAAAACGAAAAAAAAAAAAAGATAAAAAGAAAAAAAAAAGGCACAAAAAACCCCAGCACCCCTCCCCACTCTCTCTCACTTTTAACTTTTGTCTCCAATTAAAAAGACATCAACTTGGGAATTGTGTTG
>JAOTQG010125712.1:0-10260 GCA_025631175.1 Iris virginica | reverse complement strand
AACCGCTGCTTTGATCCCATAATGTAGAACAATACTCTTAGGAAAATAATCAACTGAGCTGGTACGGATACAATACCACATAGTGCCCGGAAGAAATCTAGATCCATGACCTAATACAGGAAATTATACAAGAATGATGGACATAAACAACAAGCTTAAGGGTCACTTGCCTATTAGATTAGGATGTTAATCGAGTTGTTCAAGGCATAGTAAGATACTCATCGCCACTTGTCACCCCTATAATTGACCGCCGCATTCTAAATTAAACGAGCCTAAATATCTATCAAGCAGATGGAAATTCTTACAACATTATGCCTACTGATATCACATCATGCTATGACTCAGGAGGCAATCAAGATGTAGGGTAAGTAACTGACACTGACTATTTTATGATTGAGATAATTATGAACAAGAATGGACTTATAATTCACAGTCACATCAACAGGTCTAGACAGTTACGTCATCTCACATGATTGAGCCTGGAAGAGTATCAGGCCAGGATCTGTGTACAAAAGACTCGAGGAACAGAATTATCTAGTCGTGGATCTCAATAGAGGGAAAATCATTACCACGATAGCCCAAATTTCTTAATGCTGCAAACAGGAAATTAGAGAGAAAAGTTGGTTCTCCACTATGAATACTTGAGTAACATATGTATCCCAAAGCTCATCCTATCTCTTCCAACTTGTACTAGCAATAGCATGTTGTCTGTGAATTCCATAGGGTCACAAGCACTTTAGTGGGGGGGGGGGGGGGGCGGGGGAGGAATGACACTTAAAGAAAAACCACAACGTGAATTCAAAGGTGTCAAGATCTAGATCCCAGAGAGAGCTGAAAATAGCATATTGATCGGTGTACACCATCATCAGAATAAGACTAGGCCAAGGCTTTGTTGAATTGAGCTTCTATACCCATTAACATTAGAGAGTGCTGACATTAATTACCAAAAGGAAACAAAAGGTTTAAGAATTTCCAGCAATAGAAGTTTGATTCATCTATAATGACAACCAAAGAAAACTGTAACAGCAGGAAATCATCAGTTTCACCAGGGAACATAATCATTACATACATGATGTCCGTATGCACACAATTTTGTGTGTGTGTGTGAGAGAGTGAGAGAGAGAGAGAGAGAGAGAGAGAATAGTATCTTCTAGTCCTAGTTCTGTGGTTTTTGCATTCCCTTTTCTAGTCTTCCACCTCAATCCAATCATTGCACGTATCACCACACCACATCCTACTTCTCTACACACATCACCTAAAAAAGGAGCTCCTCCGGTTACTTCAGACCAAAAGCATAGGAAATTATGTGATTTGCTCAACTTATCTAACGAAAGATATGACAGATGAAAAGCAACGAACTTGGGAACTAAACTGTGCAACTCAACCGCGTAGTTGGACATCCTATTCAATAAAGCAGTTCTAAATGATGATGTCAACTCTCGAGGCCACTTTTGTCTTGGATGACTCAAGTGCATCATCGAGTTAGAAACTTCTCTCATTATCTTAGAGTAACCCAGCACGTAAAGTTATAACGACGTACTTATTCATGCAGAAAGATGCAACCCTTTCCAAAGAGAGACAAATGAATGAAACTCATTGCAGAGATTCTGAAGAAATGAGCAGCTTTCTTTTCACACACAAAGACCAGACTTTCAGTTCTCAAGAGTTGAAAACTTCAAAGAGTTATAAATCTCAACACTTAGATTATACTCTGACAAATAAACATGATATTTTAACTAGCTTCCAACCTTCACAGAAGCTGGAAGAATTTGTAAAGATTTTTAATTCATAATTCTACATATCAAAAGTCATAGTTTGGAGTCCACCTGAAGTTACGAAGGTGGAGAGACAGAGGAATCCAGAACTTAAACCCTGAATATCAACCAGACTATTCAAATATGTATACAACTCCAGCAATAAGCATATTTCTTTCTAAATAAATCTCGTTAATTTAGTCCAAAAAAAATACTATGTAAAAATAGCTCAATACTTCTATTTCAGATGGAAAATAACTAAATTGTAGTCACCTTCAAATCTGCTAAACTCAAGAGGGTTTCCTTTGCTTCATGACATTTTCAATCATCTCAGCAGCAGCATCGTCATAAATATTCTTCTTTTTCATTTCATCCAAAAGCAGGCGGCAAGTCTGAGATCTAGGTGTGATGTCTTGAGCCATCATTTCCTGGAAGTGGACATATGCCCATTCACTTCTTTTGGCTCTACAAAGCCCATGAATTATAAGTGTATAAGTGTCTAAATCAAGGCTAAGATGATGTCTGTTAACCATGTCATCCAACATATCACCCAAGCAACTATCTACCGTTCCAGTTCTGAAAAACCACTTCAGCAGTGGATAGAATGTCTGAACATCTGGCTTACAATATTGCGAATGTTCCATGTCCCTAAGAATGTTTAACGCCTTCTTTTCTTGAGCATGATGGCAAAGCATAGAGATCATGGAGTTGTAAGTTGAGGTAATCGGGGCAATACCTTTCTTTGGCATTTCAACCTCAAATATGTGAATCGCCTCGTGTATTTTGTGGGCCCTTCCTAGTGTATAAATCAAAGCGTTGTAAAACAGTGTGTCGGGTTCACAACCAACAGATTTCATTCTCTCAACTATTTGCAACGCTTCCTCAAACTCCCCTGATTTCGTCAGTGAACACATGATAGCAGTAAAAGTAACAACATTTGCGGGACACCCTTGGGCTTGCATCTCATCAAGGAGCTCATAGACCTTAATGAAGTTGAAATGGTGGCAATATGATTGAAGAATAGTCGAGTAGCTAATGACACAGGGGCGACAACCATGTCCCTTCATCTCTTGGATTGTCCAGAGAGCCTCATCGACCCGATTGACTTTGCACCAACCATGGATGAATATGTTGAAAGTATGAGCATTAGGTGGGATATGGGATTTGAGCTCCAAAAAGACAGAGCGGGCTTGCTCAACTTTCCTCTCTTTGCAAAGGGTATCAAGTAACAAATTCATTGATTCGGTATTTTTCTCCAATCCAAAGCTGCCTAATTCATCAAATGTCCTTACAGCATCTTTCCATTGCCCTGCACCAGCAAACCTTCTCATTACCTTGGAAATGGTACTAAAAGTAACAAGATGAGACTGACGCATTTCCTCAAGCAGGGCCCACATCATTGTCATCTGTTTCATTCTCCCCAATATGTCCACTAACATATCATACGACTCCGACAACAGCTTATGTCCTGGACGTGATTCTACCCATCTAAATACACCCAATGCCGATTTCCAATCATCTTTGAATTGATGGAGCAGCTTAATAACAAGATTGTGCGAGATATGTATAGCATTACAAGCTTCATCATGCATGAGAGACTGAAAAATCTCATCTTTACTGCTTACAGCACGAACTTTAGCTATAAGAATGTCAAGATCAGAGTTTTTGGTTGAACCTTTGCAATTTGCTTCTTGGTGGACAAGTGTATTTCTTGTGAAGTGGGAATTTCTTGATATGGAAGGAGGGAACAAGGCTGGTTGACACCGACCAAAACTTGCAGTGGCACAAGACACAAATGATTCCAAAAGAAGGAAGTTCCTCTTAGCGTAATTCTTGGCACAGACGATCATGAAATTTGCGTTGATGTGATAAATCCTGCAATTCACTTGAGAGACTTAGGTTAGTTATTTAAATAATGTTAACCCAAGTTCAAATAGAGTCACAGTTTTAAAAAAAGCTTGAGAATCGGAACTAAAGCAAAATATCCATTTTATCTCAGGCACAAAGTATTTTGCAAGATCTCCAGACTTGCAATAACTTCGTCGATTTGGATGCTAAGTTATAGAAGAAAATAAATATTAAAGACTTAAAAAGTATCAATGGTCATTTGCATTTCAGACGCAAGTGATCGGGTATAGCTAATTCGGACCGGCAGTAGAATTAAGTTGAAAATTAAAGAATTTACTTGTCCTGATTAACCTTTAAAAAGCATATCTCCTTGAATGTTACCTCACGAGTCACATAGCATTACCCATTCTGTGTCCGTGATATATAGTTTCTCAGTAACCATTCTTTCTGCTGATTATACCATTCTAGGAGGTTATACAAGTGATTCGGCAATCATGTAAAATTGATATCATCCTTGGGAGAAGATCTAGTTAATTTGACTTCTCAAGAGGTTCTGCATAACCATGTAGGTTATGTAGTAGATAAAAGAATCCAACATTTATATATGTATATATATATATATAGTACATCAAAACAACTACGAAACTGAGTTTGAAATTCCGAAAGGCAGTGTCTGTACAAGCCATGGAAATGGAATTGGAGCTCAAATAGTCCAAAATTTAAGCTATTTTTGTTCCAATGCAGTAGATACGAAAGAATTAGCTATATGCTCCAAAGCATAGCATCAATATCAAGCTGACAAACAACGTGATTCCTAAATTGGATTAAATGAATGGGGGAAACTATAATCATAAACAGATACAAAGAACGGCAGGGAAAAGTCAAGTTTAAGGTCGAGATCATTCAGGAATACGGAGAGTAAAGAAAAATGCCAGCGAAATTAGGTCATTTTGAAAGACTTACCCAAGAAATTCGAGGAACTGCTGTCCCGTTTCGACTTCCTCTGTGTGTGTGTGTGTGTGTGTGTGTGGAGGAACTGGAAAAAAGTGAGCAAGGGCACAGATTTGATCGATTACATGTGATGTAGGTTCCCAAATTATGCCAGTCCGTTCCATAAGGTAAGAGCGCCATGTTTTGAAAGAAAATAGAAACAAATACATAATTCAATTTCAAAATTCCAAAATAAATTAAATTAGAGTACACACTCACCCAAAGAAATTTTGTATTAATAAATAAACTATAAATATTATATACATAAACACGAATATATTATATATTCATATTCTTGGACACGTTTTGATATATTTTTTACATTAAATATATTATTTTAATAATTGAAAAAATATATAAAGGATTTAAGAAAGAATGTGAAAATAATTAAAAAAACAAAAAAAATTGAAAGAAAATATTTATAAAAAATTGAGAATTGAAAGAATTTGGTGAGATGTGAAAAGAATTTAAAAAATTGAAAATTGAAAAGGATATGTAAAATTTAAAAATTGATGTGACATTCTAGTATACATTTGTTGCTCCATTTTTTAAATTATATATACACTAATATATTTAATTATTAATTATAAACAGATAACTTCAGTTTAAACAAATGATATTTATGCAAATTCAAATCTAAATTTAATTTATTTAACTATCGATTAACTAGTTAAATAATTAATTAATATTTTTTACTCAATTTAAATCACTTTTAAACAAACGAAGCTTCTAATAAATTGAATTAAAATTCCCCTCATTAAAAGCGCTACTCCGTATATTCTTGTTTCTAAAAGCCGTGGCTCAGTAAGGTATAGTTCGATTTGGTTCAGTTTTGATTACTTTTGATCAAAATTGCAATCAAATCAAAAGTTCGGTTTTATCATTTTTTTAAATCGAAATCAACTTGAGAACATGAAAAATCTACTCTTTGGTTTTATATTTTTCGGTTTGATTTTTATGAACTTTCGGTTTTAAAAAAAAATTGCGTAATTTTTATATTTTTAATAGGTGATAAAATAAATCCATAGAGTTGAGATTTTCAATCACAAAAAAGATAAATTTTATGATTCAATTTACAAAATTTAAGTGAACATAATTCCCTATTATGAAAGTTGAATGAGGAAAAATTAAAAATAAAAGGAAAAGAGTGAAAATTTATATAAATACAATACTCAATATTATGAAATATAAAAACATTGATAATATGAGTGTATTATTGTATATAAGTAATTGATTAAGTAAAAAAAATTAAATATATAATAATAATATTATTTCGGTTCGATTTGATTTGAAAAATATAATATTACGGCTAAAACACAACCAAACCAATATTCTCGATTTTAATAGTACTAGAAACCGAAACAAATCCAATACATTAGTTCGGTTTCTTTTTTCAATCGATTTCGTTGATTTAATTCGATTGATTCGATTTTACAATATTTTTTTTAGCACCCCTACCTCCCAATGCTGATTTTGTTAATAAATCAAAATGACATGAGTGGCTTGAGTTTCTTATAAGTCATAAGTATTGGTCTAGGCTGGTGTACGAAGTTATAAAAGATTGATAGGTTAGATTAGAAATGCAATTTCGTATAACTAGCTTTAAATCGTGTTATGCACGATTATTTAATTTAATTTAAATAATTTAATAACTTACAATTAATATTCTCAAGTGAAAATCAAATACATATATATATATATATATATATATAAGGAATGCTCTTGCTTAATGTCAAAATCACATTTCAAATTTAAAAAATCAGCACAAATATTTTTAAAATAATAGTTACAAAAGATGAATTACATTTAAGATTTTAATACTTTTAAATCAGCACAAAAATATTAAAATAATAATTACAAAAGATGAATTATATTTAAAATTTTAATACTTTTAACTCAGCACATTTGAAGACCTATGAATGGGCGATAAAGGGGAACCAAGGGATGACTCAGTGGTAGAGCTGTGCTTTACAATATGTAAGGTCACAGGTTCGATCCCTTCCCATGCCCCCTTGGGGCCAAAAAAAAAAAAGTAACAACAAAAAATGGGCGATAAAGCGTAGAGATTTAACTATTTCATAAATCAATTATAATATATACTTAGTTAAGTATCTACTAACATTTGTTATTAAATTTTGATTTACTCGAATCATTTAATTGAAATTTAAGATCTATTAATATTTCAGTCAATTGTTATGTTATTTGTTATGAGCATTACCTTAAATATCTTCTTAATATCTAATAAAATTTGTTATTAAATTTCAACTGTTACCTTAGCTTAGATATCTCCTTTTAATATCATCAATTGAATTTATTTATGTTTATTGTTACATTACCTTCATTAAATACCTCTTCTCAATATCATTTAATTCCGGGGATTTCCTGTTGCCAATTGTTATGGAATATCAATTGTCAAATTAACTTAAATACTTCGAACTTAATTATAGATTCTAATTGTCTATTAATAATATTTGAGGAGAATGACTTTTGACATGACACCTTAAATTGTGCATTATTTTCTATATGCCTTTATTACGATCACTATCTAATTAGAATACTTCAGCTTCTAGTACCGGACATGAACTTTGTTTTGTCTTTTTATATACTAGCTTTAAACCTGTGCTACGCTTTAGTTTAAACATTTTAACAAATTATAATTTATTAATAAATTAAAATATAATTTATTTAATAATATTTTTGAAATATGCCATTGTTTAAAAGAATATGACATTCGATATTTTTTGTAATACTTATGGATTCTAAAAATAGCGTAACTTGAGAAATCAAAATGTTAGAAAATTTTGTACTCCTTCCTCATCTTTAATTATTTCGCCTTTTTATATCCTTTAGTTAAATATTCATCAATTTGGATGCTTACAGTTTTAAATAAAAAATTTATTATAGTACAAAATGTTTGCAACCAATTACATTTTAAGCATCTATAGCAAAACTCATATACATGTCAAGAGTCATCTTTTAGTTGTTATAACTTCATCCATTTTTTTTAATCATTAACATCAAGATCATTAAATGCATGATAAGTAGTTTTCAATTAGCAAATAGAAAATTCCTTCATTTATTATTAACATATGATCATGTTTACCACTTTCTCTATTGACTAGCTTTAAACCTGTGCTACGCACGGTTATTTGATTTAATTTAAAATTTTTAATAAATTTTAATTTGTTACTTTAATTCATTAAAATATGAGTTTATAATTTATTTTAGATATGCCATTGTTTAAAAGAGTTGTTTATAAACTTGATGTCAAAGTTAAGTTGTCCCAAATTTAAAAAATTAGCACAAACACTTTCAAATTAATTACTAAAGATCAATTATTTTTAAGATTTTAATTACCGTAATGGTAAAATGCATATTTAAAGCCCATATGAAAGAGCAATAAAGATTGTAGAGATTTAAATATTTCAAAAATATGATTATAATATATATCTCCTTCAATATCAATTAATATTTGTTCCAAAATTTTAATTGATTCAAATAGTTGGTATACGAAAATGGTGAAAGAGTTTCAATCACGGAGAAAGCATTAATGGTAGGTCATCATTCCTTTTAAAATGGATGAATTTATTATGCCCAATAAAATTTATGAGTTTCAAATAAATAAATTTATTTTCCATAAAATTTAATTAAATTAATTGATGAATAAAATTTCAATTAAACATTTCCTAAATCAACCCAAGAAAAACTAAATGCATATAAAAATAAGCAGCAAAAATGTGTTTTAAAAAATGAAAACAAAAAATATAACGCAATAAAGTAAAGTAAAAGTAAATTTTTTTTTTATAATAATAGTCTTTCATTTTCCACTAAAAATGAAAGAATATACATATAGAAAATAAGTAGCAAAATTGTATTTTAAAAAAACTAATAATTATAACACAGCAACGTAAAGTAAAGGGAAATTTTTTTTATAATAATAATCTTTGATTCTCCAATAAAGATGAAATAAAAATTTAAAAAAAAAGCTAAAATCAACAATTGATATTAAACTAAACCAAAACCAAACCAAACTTAAAATGATAAACCAAGTTAGAAACTGTATCTTTAAAAAAAGCAATAACTATATTTTAAAATTTATACTGTAATCAAAAGCAACTCAAAATTGAAATAACACTTCAGCCAAATTCATAATATTAAATTATAAATTATATATATCAAAACCAATAGTAATGAGGTAATTATTTATTTAAATCTTAAATGTACTATAAATCAAATTGAAACCGAACAGAGAAATGAATAGAAGAAAATCAAAATAAAATTTCATATTTGAAAGAAAACCAAAATATTGGAGTTAAAATGAAAATATCTTCAACATCGAAATCAATATTAAAAGAATAATCAAAGTTTGAAAATTAAAATGAATTCAATGACGAAAATCAAAAGAAATTTTTTAAATTAAAATCAAAAGAAAAATCTAGAAGAGATTAATCACAAAATAAATCTTCGGATCATGGATATGCAACTTTCTTATTCCGTAAGTTTATTCTAACTGCAATCTGCATACTTTTGAGATTTAAAAAAAAATCAAAGAAAATAAATAAAGCACATTACAAATAAAATTAATCATGTTGTAACCATGATTCTTTCTCCCGTAAAATTAAATGAAGTGTGATTAGGAAAAAAAAAAAATGAAGCTAGACATCGACTTACAAAATAAAAAAATTATTTAGTCACAAAACTTCATTATTAAAACTCAAATCAAATATAATTCAAGTAAAAAAAATACAAAGCTCTAACTAATCGTAAATCGGAAAATTGAATTAAAATGAAAAGAGAGTAGCCAAAATTCACAAAGAAGATAAAAGCTAATCAAAAATTGAAAATAAACTACTAATCAAAAGAAATTAAGTTTAAAAAATAACAATAATTTATTTTTGAGATTTTCAAAGGGAAATAACTAATAAATTTGAAAAGCAAAGAAATATAAAAAAAATGAACGAACGAACGAACAGATCTAGAAAAAGAAACAAAAAGAAGAAAAAAGAGATTAATTACTTGACTATATGAAGAACATTGTTAATTCTTCTGCTATGAAAAATTGAAGGCTGAAAAACGATGGATGAGAGGAGAAATGGAGGAAGATTAAGGGAGAGGGATATGGGAGGGGCGGAGGGAATGGTGGGAGGAAGGTGATGGTGCATTCAGACAGATTCCAAACTTCTCTCTTAGATTGATTTTTTTATTTGGTGAGGAATTAGGGAAGTCCGGATCCTCTAATGGGTCCCACCTCTATGTGAGTGATGGGACACATAGTGGCACACCAAGTGCCATAGAGGATCTAGGGATGAATTAGGGAGATATAAAATGACTTTGAAGCTTCTATTCCTATTTTTTTAAAAAAAGGTTTAGTTTGATGTAATAGGTATAGTGTATTAATTTAGTACATATTGAAGTGTTAATCTATAGATATTAGTTTATATATATAGTAAAAGGTATTAGATAATTAATATAGGTAATTAATACTAATGTCTATACATATTCATCTAGCACCTAGAGTTTAACCTATTATTTAGACATCTTGTTGCAAAATATGGAAAGACAAACTAATTGAATGCCAAATCAACCACAAATTCATATTAAGCTAATCATGCTGACGCGTCATGCCCAGAGTCCTTTACACCAATTTTAAATATATACGGAGTATGAT
>JAOTQG010125701.1:0-10264 GCA_025631175.1 Iris virginica | reverse complement strand
CCCCCGGGAGAAGCTAGGTTCAAGGGGTGACAGCCCCTGGCGGGGTCCAAGAGGCAGAGCCCCTGGCTATGGTCGAGCTGCCAGATCAGCTTTGAAACTTTTTATTTTCGGACTATTTGCTTCAATAAAATCACATCAAATTTTTATTTTTGGATCAGTTTTCTATGGACTCGAAATTGTCCCAACGCCCCAGCGCCACTCCCAGTGCTGTAGCGCTCAAGATCTGTAATTCCACCATATGCGCACTGACAGTGAGCACCCCAACGATCCGTAGTAACGTCCCAGCGCTCAGGCTTTGGCAGCTGATTGGAAAACTGTCGTTTAGCAGTTGCATAAGAAGGAGGTTTTCTTCCTTATACAGGGCTGATCGGTTCTGAATCTCTCATAATATAACAAAACGGAATCATATCTAAACTCTTGAATTTTTTTTTAATTTTATCCGATTGAACGGTAAATAGTTCAATCTGAAAGTGATTTGATTCACGACTTCAAAATTATTCAGACATTCTTATAAAAATTTCCAACAAATGGTAGATAGTTGAAAAATCGTTTTAAAACTATCAATATACAATGAATTTATCTCAATTAAAAAAATTTATAATTAAATAATAAAATATTATGATAAAATAATAAATAGATACAAACATCTGTATATATGGACGTCTACACCGCGGGTCGTCTACTTAAAATTTGCTAGATATATTCCAAATACTATTGAAGTGGTCAACTGTTACTGATTGACAATAAGGTCTAGCAATTGTCATTTTGCATATTTGTCTTTGTAGGAATTGAATTGCACAAGTGGCATCTTTTAAAAACGAGTTATATGAATTCATTTTGATTTTTTTAAAATCTAAATTAAGATTTGGATTACAAATGCGATGTAATATGATATTTGATTTTTAATGGGTTTCACAAATTTCTCTTTATTTGTCTCCTACAATTTTATTTTAATCATTACAAAAATTTGTATCATAGCATTAAAAATCACTACATATCACATTTTCTCTTCTCGCTCTCATTTCTCAACCTTTCTATCACCTGTTACATCACTTTAAATTATTAATCATGTCAAGAGTAGAAAAGACATATCAATCATATCAATATATATCATATGATGAATAATACCATATTACACAATATCACACGGTATAACATTTTTGACCCGACCCTTAATGAAATTGGAGCATAAAAGAGACTTTTAAGCACACCTAAACATTCTTCAGCCATTCCAAAAGTTGGAACACTTTCAAAAGCCATTAGTGCCAACGTACGTACGTAGCAGCCTTCTTTCCGTCGTCGTGCTTGCTACCTATATCTACATTTGTTATGTCTCCATAGTTCGTTGTAAAGAATTTGAAGTAATCATAGGAGACAGGCCTAATTCTATGATGGTCTACACCAACCATTCGTTCATAAACCGATGTATTCTATTCCAAGTGTCAAAGGTACTCATATATTTTATTCATCAATGCTTTGGTCCAAGTTTTGGTCCAAATTTTCTATAATATTTCTTATTATGTATCAAGCAACTTCTTTTTGTTGACTAATGAAAATAAAAATTAATAGCCATGTCGACATGTTTGTAAGAATTTGTACTGAAAATTGACGGCAATGACATTTTAAGACCAGAGAGGAAATTTGATTGCGGATAGCGAGTCTTTATCGGTTGAAAGAACAAAGTTAGTGTGATTCACAAGTAAGATCTAGTTGCGGGTTTGATAATGCAATGATCACTACTAAAATTTGTTCGGAGTGTTGCATGATGCCCGGGGGTTTGGGGATCTTGATACCTCAAGTTTTAACCCCACGGGTCGATCAAATGTGGCGTTACAATGGAAGAAGTTTTCTCCCATTAGTGAAAAAAAGAGAGGGTAAATTAGTTATGACCTAGATCACGAAAGGCTTCCAAATGGGTTGTAGCTCTTACTATCTAAACTCGAAATGGTGCTTTGATATTTAAAATTTGTTCAATCCTTCCTTACTAAAATTTGACTCACGATCATAGAAAATTGAGGGACAAAATCTCTTTAAATACAACAATTTAGGTCAGATGAGAAAATCAATATATCGTGATATGATATGATATTTTATAACGATTAAAGTGAAAAAGTATGAGAAAAATAGAATAAAAATGATGAAACCTATTAAATTTCAAAAATTAAATATTGTAACGTGTCAACTCAATGATATTTTTAATAAAATCATTAGCTTAATTTGCTAAGAAACTAGTTCAACACTTTTATATGGGACAATTACAGTTTCAACCACGGTATTATTTGGAGGCAAGCAATTTGATTAAGGTACTTTGAATAAGGATTTTTAACTTTTCATGCAAAACCTTAACAACAAACTGTGGGTTCACCTAAGTTCGATTGAGCGCAACGATGAAACCTTTTGACCACTAAACTGGTGTATTAAATTTACTTACCAGCCCATATAGTAAGATGATAAGAAAAATAACTTCCACTCACTATTAGAATCACTGTTAGTGACGGAGAATCCGTTGCTAAATAACGTTGGTAGCAGCGGAACGACTTTTCATCACTAATCAGCGATAAAAATTTAGTTTCGTCTCTAATCGGTAATGTAGCTCATCCGCTCCCATTCGTTACTAAACGTCTTCCATTAAATATTAGTGGCGGACTTTCATCCCTTACTTTCTCCATCACTAATGTTTTATATTATACATAGAGATTGGTTGTTGATTTTAGTATGATGTACGGATGAAATTTATATTCCACTCAATTTAAGGCATATGTATTTATACATAAGCATAACAAATATATAGAAAAGTGATAACGTGCGAATCAGTTGTATCCATGCTTACCGTGTAAATTTATTGTATCTTAGTTATTTTTTTGTTGTATTTCAGTGATATATGCTATATTTTAGTTATTTTTCGTTTATCGTAGTGATACGTGTTGTATATGGTAATACAACAATGATACAACAAAAATAATATATTAAGATACAACACATTAACTAATTAACTATACAACTAAGCTACAAGATAAACTAAAATGCAGCAGGTTCACAAGGGATGTGTGTGTGTGTGCACATGTGTAGGGAATAATATAATTAAACCCTAAATAAATAAATAAATATATATGTGTGTGTGTGCACGTGTGTAGGGAACAATATAATTAAACCCTATAACATCAAATGCAGAATCTAAATCGTCTATTTTGAAGGAAAAAATATGATCGCATCCTACTAAAAACTGAGATATCTCAAACTAGTAAAAAATTTCTCAACTATAACATGCATTATATAGGTTCATTTTACATGGACACTGTATAACCACGAAAGGCATACATAATTAAACGTTTCATGTGATCCTCGGTAATAATAGATGTATATTGATCATACTATTGAACAAATCAAAAAATAATTAATCGATTTTTGGCTAATTACAATTTAACTTGCACATAGCTAGGGAAAGAAGGATCTAACCAACAAAGAATCGAGGACCCTAATCAATTGGCAATATTGTCACTAAATTCAGTTCTAGCAAAGGTTTTGTCACGATTAAAAAACTAAATATAAGGCAATAAGAAAGAAAATATGTTTCAATAGCAAAAGAGATCTAAGAGAATTGGGATATAGCATCACCATGTATGAGTAAATTTACTTTTGTATCTATCTTGTCAGTTGGGTTCATTCACAAAGGTAGAGATTGATACGTTTGGATAAGTGAAAACATGGTGTATTGAGAGAGAGATAGAGATAAATATTGTATTGAGCTTAATCTTCAATAATATGCATAAAGAGGTTTATTGAACATATATATACAAGCAAGGCGAGAAAATGAAGAAGAAGGTGTAACTGCCTTCTAACTAACTATAAAAGAAATCAGACACTTAGATCCCTATATGTTTTTTAATGTACACACGACACTCTTGAAGTTGTTAACTCCATCACTGTCTTTATCTTCAACAGCCCCCACCACAAACTGGAGCATGAGAAGACATTAAATGCCTTCAGTTTGCCAAGGAGATAACGTAACTGAGTAGACGACAAGGCTTTGGTGAGAAGATCTGCTAGTGGATCACTTGAGGCTATATAAGTAGTGGATATGACCCCTGAAGTGAGCTTGTCTCGCACCACATGACAATCAATTTCAATGTGTTTAGACCTTTCATGAAACACATGATTAGAGGCTAAGTGATCAAGAGATTCTTTGTTGTCACAGTAAAGAAGAACAGAAGTTAGTTTTGACACACCAAAATCACTGAGCAGTGCTAATAACCAAGTAGCAAACTGCATTTGCCGTTGCCTATATTCTGCGTCAGAGGAAGATCTGGATACCATGTGTTGTTTCTTTGCCTTCCAAGAGATTAAAGATGAACCAAGGAAGACACAATAGCCAGATAATGACCTTCTTGTGGTTGGAAAGGATGCCCAATTAGCATCACAATTGCTGGATAATGACCAATCATTGGTGGAAGAAAAGAACAGTCCTTGACCAACTGTCCCTTTGAGGTATTTGATGAGTTTTTGAGCAGCCTGTAGATGAGATTTTATGGGATTAACCATGAATTGAGATAGAATGTGTACATCATAAGAAATGTCTGGTCTTGAAATTGTAAGGTCGAAGATTCTCCCTATAAGTCTTCTATAGGTATTTGGATTAGTAATAGGATCACCATTTTTAGATGTGAGACCAAGATGTTGAGCTATGGGAACTTGTTGAGAGGCCCAAGGTCTTTGATAAGAAAGTGTGAATGTAAGAATGATTTAAAGGATTTTATGAGAGTGTCATCATCTCTAACAATAAGAAGATCATCGACATAGATCAACACTGTCAGAAATGAAGTGGGAGTGGTATAAGTGAATAAAGAATGGTCATTTTTGGATTGAACCATTCTAATGTTAATTAGAGCATCATGAAGCTTATGAAACCATTGTGTGGGAGCCTAATTCAATCCATAGAGAGTTTTGGATAATTTGCAGACAAGTGGCTGGCCAGATGAGGAAATTGTAGTAGAAGGAACATCATAGCCCTGAGATAGTTTCATATAAACTTCCTCATCCAAATCACCATGAAGAAAGGCATTTGTAACATCCATTTGCATAACTGACCATCCTTTTGCAGCTGCGAAGGCCAAGAAAAGCCTTACAGTAGTCATCATCTTTGCCACTGGTGCAAAGATCTCAAAAAAAAAAAAAAATCAATGCCTTCCAACTAATCATAACTCAAGGCAACCAACCTTGCCTTGATTTTTCAAGAGTGCCATCAGACAGGAACTTTAGCCTGAACACCCATTTAGAACCAATGGCTTTAGTACCTACAAGAAACTCCTGAATTGTCCATGTATTATTGAGTTCAAGAGCTGCAAGTTCATTTGCTATTGAAGTGCACCAATTTGGATCTTTAATTGCTTATTTATAGGTAGTAGGTTCAGTTAAAGAGGAGATACTGCAGATATAGTGATAATAGGAAGGAGAGATGAAATCATAAGAAATGAAGGAATTAGCAGAATGGTTGAAAGGAAGTCCAAAAAAATCCTTGAACCTGGAAGGTATTTGTTTGGCTCTATCTGGTCTAGTTAATGAAATAGAATCTAGTATAATAGAAGGATAGGACTGGGAAGGAATTGATGAAGAGTCATTATGGTGAGCAGAAGTATGTGAAGAAGAGGCATTGGTATTTGGACTGGGAGAGGGAGAATCAGAAATAATAGGCAAATTAAAGTCATCACAAAAGGATGATGATGGAGATGTGAACAAAGGAATGGAGCATTCAGGAGAGGGTTTGTCATGAAATGGAAAGACTTCTTCACAAAGCCCAATATCTCTACTATAAAAGACTTTTTGGGTTGTAAGATCATAGAGTTTGTATGCTTTCTTGCCCTGTGGATAGCCAAGAAATATGCATTTTTTAGCTCTTCGTGCAAATTTGTCTCTATTTACAGCTAGGGTAGATGCATAACAAAGACTGTCAAATACTCTAAGATGATCATAGGTAGGAGGCAAGTTCAGAAGGCATTCAAATGGAGTTTTGTTATGAAGAACTGTAGTAGGAAATCTATTTATGAGATATGTGGCAGTGAGTACACATTCACCCAAGAATTTGATAGGAAGATTTGCCTGAAATCTTAATGCACTCGCAACTTCTAACAAATGTCAATGTTTTCTTTCAACTCTCCCATTTTTTTGAGGAGTTTGGACACATGAACTTTTTTGTTCAATTCCCAGGGATGTAAGAATTGAGGTGAAATGGGAGTTGAAGAACTCAGTTCCATGATCAGATATTATGGTTTTGATGATACTGATAAATTGAGTTTTAGCATACTGCAAGAAATTTACAATGATAGATGATACTTGAGTTTTGGAGGAAAGAAGAAAGGTCCATGTAACTCTTGAGTAATCATTAACAATAGTGAGAAATGAATTACATCCATTATATGTAATGTGTCTGTATGGTCCCCAAAGACCACAATGCAATAGATTACAAGGGCAACTTCTATGACTATAGCTCAATGGAAATGAAACTCTGATTTGTTTGGCAAAGTGACAAGTATCACAAGTATGATCATCAGAAGAATTCTTTACAGGAGACAAAGCAGGAATAGAATGTAATGAGGTGATAGGTAAATGGCCTAGTCTTTGATGCCGCAGCTTGGATGTTTGGACAGCAACTGAAGCAGTGGTGTTGGATCTAGTGAGTTGAGGAGATGGAAGACATAGTTTTATACAGTTCTCCTTCTAATTGACCAATCCCCATCAATTTATTGTGATCATGGTCCTGAAAAACACATATGGTTGGAAAGAACATGAGACACAAGTTGTTTTAAGAAGGCAATTTACTACCTGAGATAAGGTTATATGTAAAGTTTGGGGCATACAGAAAATTTGTCAGGGTTAAATCTGGATATAGTTTGACAGTGCCTTTGTGAGTGATTGGAGAAGTCGGTCCATTTGGTAAATGAATCACTGAAGCAATAGGTATGGGATTAATAAGATTTGAGAAAGAAGTTGTTATGTGATATGAGGCTCTAACATCTATGATCCAATTTGATGTGAGCAAAGCATTGTAATCTTGAGTTAATGAACCAATAAAATATGAAGAATTACAGAAATTACGTGCTTGGAATTCAATCATTGATTTAGAATCAAGATTAGAGCGAACAGCTTTGAGTAAATCCTGATATTGTGCATCACTCAGATTAGATGTCATAGTCACATTAGCAAGCACATGAGTAACTGTGGCATTTGCATAAGACTTTGGAGGTAAGTTCATAGGAATTTAACTGGATTTGAAGTAACACCATGGAAAGGGTGCTAATCAAGAAATCATTTCAAAAAGAAACAAGTGTCTTTGGTATGACCATTTCCACTATAGTGATCGCAAGATAATAGAGCTTTGGATTGATTTCTTTCAAATTTCTTGGTTGCTGGTGATGCTGAGGTTGGGGGTTTTGGAGTATAATTCCTGGACTTTGACAACAATGCAGTTGTGAACTCAGTATAGTGAGTGACAAGTGCAGAGGTACCTTCTTCATGTTCAATAATAGAGATAGCTTTGGTAATTTTAGGAAGTGGATTCATAGCCAGAAATGCACTCCTTGTGTGAGCAAATCTTTCATTGAGTCCCACCATAAACAGAGTGATCATTTGTAGTTCATGTTGTTCCTGTTGTGTTGTAGCAGCTTCACATGTGCATCTCATCACTGTTGATAAATTTTCAATGCCATCCCATAGTGTTCTAAATTTAGTGAAATAACTGGAAATAGTCATAGAGCCTTGAGTGAGCTGCATGAGTTCCTTCTTCAATTGTGGAACATTGCCTTGAGTGAATCTTACAGTCAAATCATCCCACACATCCTTTGCTAATTTGATATAAACAATACTAGCTCGATTTTCAGCACACACGGAATTTAATATCCAACCAATTATCATGTCATTGCATCTATTCCAGGAAGCATAGCATTTTGAATTCATTCTAGGACATTTGTGTAAATCAGTGATTAAACCTAACTTTGATTTCACAGAGAGATGTAATGTCATAGATCGACTCCATTGCATATAGTTCCTTCCATCCAAAACCTCAATAACAAGGATCATACCTGGGGTATAATTGGGTGAAGGTAAAGAGAATGAGAGGCATGCTGGAAGGATCAAATTGACTTCTTCCAAGTCATATTCATCGATTGAAGATGATGCATCATCAAATTCATCATTGTTAGGGTTTCCAGAATCGATCGCTATGGATATTTATCCGTTATTGAAGATTTCAGCTAAGAGATTTGAGACGAGCACTCGGATTAGTGCTTAGAACAGAGATCAGTGATTGAATGTACGTTTGAAACGCGGAAGATCGAGGATCAAAATTGCTCTGATACCATGAAAATTTAGTGTATTGAGAGAGAGATAGAGAGAGATAAAGAGAGAAATATTGTATTGCGCTTAATCTTCAATAATATACATAAAGAGGTTTACTGAACATATATATATACAAGAAACGCGAGAAAGAAATGAAGAAGAAGGTGTCACTGCCTTCTAACTAACTATAAAGAAATCCGACACTTAGATCCATATATGTTTTCTAAAGTACACACTGCACCCTTGAAGTTGTTAACTCCATCATTGTCTTTATCTTCAACAATAAGCGATGGCAATATCAGTATTTAAAAATTGACATTTTAGATTGGTGATTTAGCTTAATAATCATAAAATCCTCGAAGATCATGGAAAGTATAACAATGTTTTTGCAAAGCTTAATCCTCCCCCTAAGTTATGGATTAGCGTTTCAAATCACATTAAAATTGTTCAATTGAGCTAATATAAGGTAGTTTAATGGTCTTGCCCATAAATTTTTATTGCATCATCAAATTAAGAGAATATATATATATATATATATTGAAGACATTATAAAACAATTGAACAATACAATAGATAGATAGATTGGAAGAATTATATCATATCACAAGAATAATATTGAGGCTTACCTCCAATCTCTTAAAATTGAAATTTAGTTCCTCGTAACTTGACTTACAATAAAAATGAAATAAAAGAGTGTTATAATGTATAAAAGTTATATGTTGTTGCGGTGGGAGAAAGGACTATATATATATGAGTTACAAAAAGTCCAAAATCTAGCAAAAAAATCCTAGAAAATTCCAACTTCGAATTGTTGCGGCGCTAGCAAATTATGGCCCCACACCCTAGGTCACGGCGGTGATCTAGGCTCAAAATCTTGGACTCCAAAATCTTCAAGTATCAAGTCACGGACAAGATCAAATCAGTCACGATCGTGATATGTAGTTCTTCTCTGAATTTGTAGTTTTCACCCATGAATTGGTTGGATTTGAGCCCTTTCTGATTTTATTTCCAAATAGCCTATATTTGCACAATTTCTTGCATGTTAATGACAAAATCCTGAGAATTTCTGAAAACCAAAATAGTGACAATATCAAGCATAAAATCTCATAGATTGACATCAAAATATTAATTAAAACCATATATAAATGAACAAGGGATCAGATTCTTCATAACATCATTAGCTAAACAAGAACCCTTGGAACCTTCTTCAACCCCAGGATGTGATAAGTCGACATCGAGGTGCCTGTAGACACCCCATTTTGACACTAGTAAATAAAATATTTTACTAAGGGTTTGCCATAAGTAAAATCAACCTAAGTAACATTATGAAGGTACCAAAAAGTATTGGCGACCTAGCGAGCTCTAAGAGACCTCGCGAGTAAGGTCCTAGCCATCAGATTGAAGACTTAGCCAAAATATGGAGGGACTATCTCCTGGCATAAGGCGACCTCTCTTGAGACCTCGCAGAGAGGTTGACCTCTACTATCATGCTAGGCGACCAGAAGTGAGGTGATCCTCCCTGGGCGACCTATTCGAGACCTCGCATGTGAGGGTACATCCTGTGCGAGCTATCATGTGTCCTCGCCTGAGCATGGCTCCGAGTGACCTATATCACTCCTGCGAGCTTCCTCGCTCAGGAGTCCGCATCCAACTTGGAAAAGGTCTTCATTAATGAGGGAATATCTCAGGAGATCTCCTTTCCATCTATGACTCTGATTTACTTGCCTAATAAGGCGTGGATTAGGATCCTAGCTCACCTTGGACTCTGAGAGAGCAATAGGCAGCCATGACTCCTTTACCTTCAAGGATTCATCATCCTCAACTCCTATAAATAAGGCCCTACACCTGTAGGCAAAGGTACACACACTTCTTAAACCCTAAACCTCCCGTGAATTCTCATTGCTTCTTAGTGAACTTGAGACTTACTCTCACGCCG
>JAOTQG010125679.1:0-10267 GCA_025631175.1 Iris virginica | reverse complement strand
AAGGGAGAGGGAAGAAAGGGGTGGGTGGGATTGGGGTTAGTGGGTTTATGTGTGGGTGTGTGGGAGATAAAGAATAAATTTGGGTGGGTGTATGTTGAAAAGAGAGAGAGAGGTGAGGGGTAATGGGAGACCGGGTGAGGTTGGAGTGTATGGATGAATGTGTAATTTTTTTTATTTTTTTACTTAATTAATTAAAATATATATGTAAAAAAATAATTTTATCACTTTTAAATAGTTCGAGAATACAAACTATTTACGATTAAATATTTTGATACGCCGTGCTCTCGGGCACGGACATTTACTAGTCTGTTTCTATGTAAACGCATCTTTGCCATGCACGACGGATAACTGATTCATAATTGTACTAACCACCAGTATATTTGATAGCCATGATACATTTTTCAAAATTTTACTTGCCCCAAGTAAACAACTTTACTTTCTCAACGAATCGGCTGTCTTTTGCCGGAATTATAAGTTTTATGAAAAACGTAAATGTTCATACTAATTGACGTGGATCAAATTATATATACAAATCTGATCTATGAGTTCAGCCTCCTATCTACACGTAGATGAGAGCACTAAAGAAACCTTGTGCTAAGCGTTGGAGCTGCTGGCTGCCATCGATGAACTCCTCACTGCAACCTTGACAGCACCGACCACACCAAGCTGCCTTCTATCAGGCCTTAATATTCCTTGTGTTGTATCCAGGCTCATGCAACTTGCATCTAACTGAACCTCAACAAAGTATGCAATCTGTCACAGCAGTACACAGGATGAGTGCGCGAAATATAGTATCATGCACACCAGAGCAACAAAATCTTTAGCATTAGGAATGGACTAGTAAGGAACATGGTTCGTTTGTAAAGGAAGAACACAGAAAAATTGCAGAGTTCTAGGAACACAAAGCACAAATCATAAGTTTAGAAGTCTGTGCAAGATACATGATTACTGAAACTACAAAGATCATGATACAGAAATCAAACCCAAATAGATGAAAGAAAGTGTTCTAGTATAATTTAAAAACAAGCTGACTACCTATCCTGTGTATCTTACATGATTCCCTACAACAATTGATGCTAGTTAAGTTCTTAATGACTACCTACCTACCTCCCTTGTTTGAACCTTCTGTTAGTAGCGAATAAGAGAGGATTGAGAACACATCATGCATATGAAGAGGAATTAAGCTTGCCAGGCTAAAAATTAATGGTTCCCCATCCCTGTATTAGTAACAATCTTTGCAACACCGTGGGTAACAAACTTTCGATAAACAGGTATTCTTAATACTCATTCCAAATTTCTCTTTCCTTTTTGCCATTTACCAAAAAGCTCTTGCTTAGTTCCTTTGCCCTGATCATCTCTTACAGCGGAGTGGTCAGATTGTTGATTCCTCGTAAGGGGAAACCTAGTGTATTTTTGGTATGGCGTTGCCACACAGCCTTGTAGCACCGCCAACAGCAACTATCAGCACATTAATTTCTATCAACATGATGTCCCTATACATTCTCACACTACTGTCAACACCATTACCAAAACCGTCGCCATATTATAATAAGGACATCAACACCACCAGAATCCAACAAGCTACCACCCCAACTAAACTAAATCACTGCTTGTCACCTTTATAGTTTTAGTGCTGTTTCAAGATTTTGTAATGAGCCTCACACCGAGCTGACTCAAGTAGCAGGTTCCTGAGAGCCACAGAACATATTGTGGCTTTGTAAAGCCAATGATAACACACACATCAACAAACTTATGATGTCAGATCAGCTTGTGTATTTCGAAAGCCAATCTCAAGAACGAGACAATAGATGATTCCAAGCTCATCTAAATTGTAGCATTATAGTGCACTATAAGCCCACCAAGACAAATACTAGCTTATACAATCATCATGACCAAGTCATTACTTTCAGCCTTTGACTAATACTATTAATACACCTTCAATCTTCATTTTCATAATAAATCCTAGACCACCATGAACAAGATTTCCTCTTAAGGATACATACTAAAAAACAACTCCACAGTGTTGTACAAATCACCAAAATCCCGGCTTACCTTCAAGGCCTCGACCAAAAAAGAATCTACCTTCTGCAGGATAGGCAGAGGGGATGAAAGGGTGGGGGGGGGGGAATATAAGGACTGTGAACACATTAACTTAACTGAAACGGAAAAACTTACTATTTCTGATAAGTTTATAAAGTAAAAATTTATATAAACCAACAGGCTTCAAACACCAAATACTGAAACCCAAAAATGGTAGCTAAAGCAAACCTAAATTCAAGTCTAAAAACGTCCGAGCGTGTTCTTAAAAATATGGGAAGGAAAGAATTCAATCAACTTCAATCCAGAAAAATATGGAAATATACTGCAAACTGTTAGCATGTTATAAACTGTTGTGGCCCCTATCAAACATCTTTTTTAAAAGGTTTTAGATGAGTTGGTAACTTAACAAAAACATTCTAGGAGAAATTAATACATCATGCGTGATACATAACTGTTACATGTCCGACACTTATGTGAATCTTGTTAAATAGTTGTCGAAAACGGAAGAGTGGTTTAACAGTCTGGATGGCGGATGGCCTTTGCTGAACCAGAAAGGGAGAGACAGAAACAAAGACAAATTTTAACGAGCAATAAGATTTTAGTCATTCACAGCAACATATACAAGATTAAGTGATGTACGAAATTGATCAGGTTGAAATGAATTGGACAAAAAGATGGTGTGTGGTAGATTTGCCAGACTTTCACGAACTTTATTAGGGCCGGATGACCAATTGTGTATGGTAGCATATGGTTATATGTGATCACGAATGGAATATGGCACCTTCGTATCATTCATATCACAGACTTTCCATCTCTTACCCCTATATCTATACACCCTCACAAATCAATTCAAACCCATCACATCACATTCTCTCTACTCTCTCTTCCTTTCTCCCTCCTTTCTCAACCTTTCTATCTCCTCTCACATCACTTTAAATTATCAATCATGCCGAGGGTAAAAAAGACAATTTACAAATTTTTTCCATATCAACCATATTCATATATCTCATATGGTTATCAGTACCGTATCACACGATATAGCATTCCCGATCCGACCCTTAGAGACAGAAGTAAATTCAGAAGCTGAAAACCTTTTATAGATTTAGTTTCCTGACATAACTGAAAGGATCAAATCTGCCACAAGGTTTCAAATCATTCCATAATGGAACAATTTTCTTAACATTTAGTACATGATTAATGAACAAGGAACCAGAGGGCAATATCATTACCTTGCCAGAAGAATTCCGAACAGGAGAAATGTGTAGAAAATTCTGAAATGGAATATTGTCTTTTCTGACAACATGAGAGAAAGAGTAAGTCAAACATACACTTCATTCTGCATAAGAATCTGAGAGATACAATAAGTACCAACCTGTAATTTAAGATGCATACAGTGCATGGCTGTTCAGTTTGAATGCATTCCCTAATCTGCAGAAGAGTCGGTAATAGAAATATTAAAATTACCTCATCTCAATTCAATACCCTTTCCAGGTATAATCTCATAGTATTATTATTATCTTTCTGGAGATCATGAAACATTGTTTCATGACTTCTGGCCACAACATTTGAAATGGAAAACATGGATCTCCATATCATTTATATTGGAATGGTCTCTGGAATATGATAGTGGATATAGATTGTCAGGAAGGGGTGGGGGGTCAATGCTATTTGGAACATGTTCCAGACGGGACCGGGCACCCTGCACTTCTATGGCTACGAATTGCCGGAGAATATCTAAGGAATGAACTATGATGGGCGGCATTGCAGAAGGGAAGGAGGGTGAGAAACTGAGTAGCCTCGTTGGTAAAGCTAGGTGCTGATCAAGACCAAAAGGCTAATTATCTGTGAAAATTACCCTAGAGTTGTCCAAAAAAGGTTTCAGTTGCTACAAGGATATGACTGATCTCAAGACCAAAAAGAAAAAGAACTATTTCTATCCTTACTGGATAATTTTTTACTTTTGGTGAGGACCTAGTGGCAACCAATTTAGTTTAGTACTGTGGTTTGGTTTATTATGTTTCTACGTTTTCTTTCCTTTGTGAACAAACCAGTAAAACTTTAATTAAAAAAATGAAACATTGTTTCAGTCCCAAATAGCCACTAGTTAAAACAACGGAGGAGCAAACTTTCAGAGGGTGCACTTTTTATACTTAATTATTATTTCATGCACCAAGGTAAAAGTACGCAAAAATTACAAAAATCTTGATTTTTATATAGTAAATTACATTATCGAACTAGTAAAAACATTTAGCTTTTCTAAGGGTGGCACTTACCCTCTTTCAATGTTAGTAGCTTCACTTTGATTCTGGTGATTAATTACGTTACGGTCAGTGAGCACATATGAAAAGATGTAATTATGAAACCTTCACCTGGAACTGAGTAGATAAATCTGTGTCCTTCCCACTTAAAAATCTACAATTTCGCCCCAAAACTTCATGTCTAGCATAACCTATTATAGAAAAAAATTATTTTTTTGTAAAATTATTCCAAAAACAATGTCGTGCACATATTTAAAAGCTGAGTGGGGAACGTCTCCTGCCAAAAAAAAAAAACCTTTGGTAACTTTGACAGAATGACGCACCTATCAATTCCAGGTATGCGTCACTTGCATATACAATAGGCATGTCCGGTAAGTATGGATTAGTTCTGCAAGGCAGCAACAAATTGTCAAATGCAAATATACAAGCAATTACAGTTGATTATCAACGAAAAAGTTCGCAAAATTGCAACTCACAATACAAAGCTTTGTTTGATTCTACCAAGAGATATGTTTAATGATGCACCAAGAGGGCTCATGCCACAGCATCTCTTTACACAGACAAGTCTGCCTGTTAATTCGCTGTAGTGAGTCAGCAGAGACAATATGTTGTTCATGGCAGTTATAGCTCTTCGCTTCTCTATGTCACTTGCCTTGCAATGCTCTTCAGTTAGCTCTGTGACATTATACAGATTTAGTGCTCCAGTAAAGAAACATAATTTAAATTTCCAACTAATAAAATGATGGACATACCAATTTCAAGGCATTAACAACCAACAACCCCAACTACAAGAACCACAATATGAACATATTCAGCTAAAATCTACTAAACAAATTAATAGATTATAATAATTATGAACAACCAATCACAGAGTGGCATCATCAACATACTAGACAATGAAACGCATGCTTAAACCTCAAAAACAAACCTCTATCATCCGCCAAAACTGAATCCAGAGCAGAAACCCGAGCCAATTCCGCAACTGTATCTGAGCACACCTCCCTCCTACAGCAGCCAAGCATAGTCTCGCGGTAACTCGACCCATCACCATACATATTCACCCCATTCCTCACAAACCCACTGCCAGACCGCCTCAGTTTCCGCACAATAGGCACTTGAACTCCTACAAAATGAATCACCCTCCCATCCTCCTTACCAAAAACAGGACACATGTGAAACAACATCCAAAAGGGTGTCCCATCCTTTCTATAATTCAATATACTAATTTGTATACTCCTCTCTTCTCTAACAGCCTCCCTAATTTCCATAACTGATCTTCTATTAGTCTTGACTCCTTGAAATATCCTCCCATTTTTGCCAACTACCTCTTCCCTAGAATATCCTGACATTTTCAAGAACTCCCTAGAGGCAAAAACTATTGGGTGGCCAGAAAGGCAAGGATCGGTTATGGTGAAGCAGTCAGACAACTCATCCAGAGCCTCATGTACCCAAACTGAGTACCTTGTATTAAATGATTGTTGAATACAATCCATTGGTGGTTCCAAAGTAAGTGTAGTGTAACTTCAATTCTTCGAAAAATCGATCTTTTCTAATCAAAATCAATCCCAATCCCATGTGGTTAAGTTCAGGACCTGAGGTTTTGGTTAAATGATTAAGAATTTATCAAAATCAAAACCAAGGCATAAAGAATCTAACAGCAAACAGAGAAACTAGGGAGAAAACCCATAACATAGTAATTGAAAATCTAAACAAAATCATGGGTATTAACTAATAACAAAAAAAGTTCAAACTTTACAATAAATATGGAGAATTGAACTAGAGTGAAGAAGAGGAACAAGAACCCTGGAAAACCCTCGTGGTTTAGGAAGTGAAAATATCTGAGGATGATGAATCTTGGGTTTGAATGAAGGAGGGAGATTGGGTTATACACATCAATCAATCAATCACTCACTGTTTTTTGTGGAGGCCACAGGAATCGTGGAGTACTGAACGAAAATTCAATTTTAGTTGAGAGAGAATGAGAGGGGAGGGCGCTTCTAAGGAAGCTCAGAAATAAGCAGAGTCACAAAATGCCATGATTTTATTTTAATTTTCTATTTCTATTTTGATTTCCATTTTTAGAATGGTGGTACCGAATCATGGCAATTGGAAGAGGAAAACGGTGGGCGAAAGAAACAAATCGGAGAAAAAGAAGTATGAGGTGGAAATTTTTTTAATTCAGGACTTTGTTTTTGAAGAAAATAAAGATGTATTTAGTAGCTAGATTTTTTAATTTTTTTCATCTCATTCTACAACATTTTTATTTATTTTTGTAAAAAAGTTCTTAATTAAAAATAATATAAACTTAAAATCAAAAAGCTACTACCCAATGACTCCAATTGGTATACCGAGTATCAGGCACTCTTTATTAGGAGTGTTCAAGCAAGAAGTGATCACTTTTTTTTAACAATGTACATAAAAATTATGGATTATATACATATTATGAATATAAAATACACATAAATTATATAATTATTATGTTTATAATTATTATATATATTATATTAATATTATTTACATAATTTATAAATATTGTGTATATTTATAAAGAAAATTGACACCCTTAATAAAGAGTGTCTAAATACTCAATATAATTTGCAAAACGACCCAAGGTACCTTGGGAAAGATAAAGCTTAACGGCCTCCATTCCTCAAGTATTTGTTCTCAAAATTTTCGTTCTTTTTATGGGTTTGGAATTTAGATTATGATGTAATGTGGTATTATATTTAATATTTAATTTTTGATGGTTTTTATTTTAAAATTTTTTATTTTTTTCTATTTTTTTATTTTAATTATTACAAATATTTAGATATTATAAAAAATTACTACATATTACATTTTTTGATTCAAACCTCATTTATACCACTATTTATTCTTAATTTCTTACTCAACCTTTGTCTTAACTACTTCGAAGTGATTAAATGAATTATTTTTCATGATGTGGTATAATCCAAATTAAAGACGATTATCATATATATTATCGTCTTTTTATCGGTTGACATGAATTTGGATGCATTTACAATGTATTTTATATTGACTATCTATAAAATAGGGGGTTCAAGTTTTAGAAGAAAAAAAATTAAAATTTTGGGTCCATATAGGAAATTGGGATTTCTGTCCCATTTAGTGGTTCATTTCATATTTCATATCTTTTAATAAATGACACATAATGTATTATTTAGAATTTAAAATTTTAGGTTATTTCTTAAATTATTAAAATTAAATTTTAGAAAGATGGGATATAGAATAACACACTAAATGGAACAAACGATCTGAATTCCCTTATAGATGAGATGGTAATGCCTAAGCCGCGGATTAACTGAGAATGTCCACGATTTTTTTTCCCCACTATTTTTAAGGGCACGAGGAATAATGGCTTATAATGTTGAAGGTCAATATTTAATTTTTTAATTTATTATTATTATACACGTTAACTTTGATCTATCTCTATAATTCAAATAGCTTAATACAACTCCGCAATGCAATTTTTTGTGTGGATACTCAAATCCTTTTTCAGAGATTATATAATTAGTGTTAAAGTCTGAGTTTCATTTTAAAATTAATTGGTAATAAATGGAGTAATTCATAATTTTTATTAAATGATTGTGTGTCTACTTTATTTTTAGTGTGGGATAGTGTTTCAATACGCCTCCTCGCGTGTAGTCGGACTTGCGGCTTTACTACGCGGACTCTCTTTGATCTGTTCGGGTGACGCTGAGGATAACATCGTGGGCCGTTGGGCTCGCATGCATAGAGCATGTTCTGATACTATGTTAAAGTATGGAGTTTCATCTCAATAAAGATTATGGACTACTCTGCTTATTGCTAATTAATTTTAAGATATAACCCCAGACTTTATCATAGTATCAGAGCTCTAGGTATTGTAAGGATAAATGTTCAAATTTCGCTTATTTCAATTCGTCGAATAGATATTTTCTTGAGCTGTATTGACTATTGTTTCTATAATAATTTTAATTATACATGTGAAAGAAAATGTTAAAATAATATAAATATAAAAAATATCTCTAATATTTTTAGATTTTAGAAGAGTTGATCATTCATCAACTAGGAGTAATATTGAATATCAACCTAATCTAAGTACTTAGGGCCAAAGAAGACAATTTCAAAGATGAAACGACAAAGCAACAAAACACTCTGGCGAACCTTATAAACTTATCCATCCACGGCATTCTCTTATATTATCCACTCAATCATAATCCTTAGAAATAAATATTTATATTATTTTTTAAATAAAAAAAAGTGTAGACTCCATAGTCCACACTTCCATCTTGGATATTTTTCTAGTTGTGTTCAAGTAGTACTCCTTAGGTGGAGCGAGCGAGCAGCCTTGCTCATCGTCGCATTTCCGCGTGTCATTAAAAATGACTCATCATTAGTTCAGTTTTAACTTTTTTCTAGTTATGGTGGTGTCTTCTTCTTGCCAACTTGGTTGTCCCTTTTATTTATGATTATTTATTATTATGTTTTGTTTGTCCATTCCCAACTTTTGTAGGGGGCCCGCTAATGACTTCGAATCTTGTTTCAAATAGCATTTTATTTTTTTTATCACATTTTTTTATAAAAATATTTTTGAAAAATATATTCTTTTTTACAATATATTAATATTACATTTTAAATAAAATATGGGAAGTATCTTTTAAAAATACATTTGTCCTAAGATAAGAGTTTGGATGAAAGTTTAAAAAATATAAGATAAGATAAAATACAATTTAGTCCGAAGATCAAAAGATAAACAATGAAGGAGACTAAATTGGTGGCTAGTGCAGCCAATAGTTTTTTTTTTTTATTGTTCTCAATTACATTTAAGAAAAGGCCTTATACATATGAAGAATGACCTACCTCTTAAACGGAGTCCGGATCTTCTGTTCCAATTGGTGTTTTATTTCCTATTCCATTTTTCTAAAACTCCATCCTAGCCATTTAAAAAATGATCCTAAATTTTAAAAAGGAAATCCGAAGTTTCTTAAACGATGAAGTAGGCAAATGAGTATACAACTTTACCGGATGCTTCTTTTAAAGTAGTGAATCTATCGGCTATAAATCTCTCAAAATTGGGCAAGTAATTTTTGTGCCCTTGTTTTATACTCACTTCATTTTGTTTGTTTTAATTGTCATTGATAGTGATTTGTTGAGAAAAAAAAATATTATTTTTGAAATAATTAAAACTAAACTAAAAAATTATAAATATTAAGAAAATGTCAAATCTCTTTTCATGTTAGTTTGTATCTCAAAAATAAACAATAAAAAAACAATTTGATTTTACAAAAGGAAAAAAAAAGGATCTTTAAGAGGCCACCGAGTCATTTCGTATAGCCCATTTCATCAATGCTAATTTTGGGCTCAGCCCAAATTAGCAAGTGAGGCAGAAACGGGCATTCTTCTTAGCAAGGAATTATCACTTTGGAGGATTTGAAAGGGAAAAATGAAAAGAAAACAATAATTAATTTTAAAAAGCTAAAGAAGATCCCTCAAAAAATATATACATTGGGGTTGGCTTAATGGAGTATCTTTTATTAAATTGAAATTAAAAATTAATTACATTCATGAGATTAGAATTAGTATAAGGTTTGATTAGGAGAAAACTTATTGAGAGTCCCCTCCCCAATTACACTCGACCTTTCTCCTCAAAAACTCTACGCAAAGGCGAAAATCGAATTCTTTGGAAAAGGGGGTGAAACTAAGTGGAATAATAATATCTTGAAAAAAATGTTTATTTTTTAGTAAATAAATACAAAAAAAATCACAAAACGATTTTATTCACTACATAGCAAAACAACACCAATTTAATGAAGTAAAATCCATAAAAATTAAAAATCATGACAAATATCATAAATTAATTAAATTAAATATTAGGGTTAGCACAAACGAAAAAATTTTAAAACGTTGAAAATGGGAACTCACAAATAGAGGAATTTTCGCCGTGGGGGGGGGGGGGGGGAAGCGGGCGC
>JAOTQG010125668.1:0-10269 GCA_025631175.1 Iris virginica | reverse complement strand
ATAAAATGCACAGTATTAGCTCAACTTATGAATGAAGTAAAGCTATAAATAAGTGTATAAAATACACTTATCAATATCAGCTCGGGAGCTATCCCTTTTCAAACAATAAAACTTAAGCATTGCAAGGCGAGAGTTGAGACGGTGTGTGAAGAATGTGACGAGAGTTTCTACATTTTCAGAATGAATTCTTAAATCATAATTAGGGGTTTAATTGGATGGTGCAAATTCAGAACCGATCCAATAACTCTGGTTCTTGTTCGATTCTGGATCCACTCATTTAGTTTGAGATTCGAACCAGATCCGATCAGAACTAAAGGATCGGAACCGGTTCGGAATTATAAAAAACAAAACTCTCTCTCCGATTACGCTCTGAGTTCTACTGTAGGTATGAATCTGATTTCCCTCCAGATCAGAATTTCCCCAACTCTAAAATCGACCACCTTCGGCCAATTTCCCCGTCTCCATCGACCACCACTCCGACGAGCAGCCGCCATCCCTCCTGCCAGATGCCACCTATTAATGCCTTTTCACTCTCCCATTTTTCACTTCTCTCTCTCATTTCTCTCGTCTGACGAATCCTCACCGCGTCCCACCTTTCTCTCCCAAGCTCTCGCTCACCGCTGGACGACACCATCGCACCACTTCCACCACCCACTCATCTCCACCTTACGTCACACCTACTCATACACAGTCGGACAATCACCGAAGATCCCAAAAACCTAGCCCCAAATTAAAGCACCTCATTCAAACTGATTAAAGCACAGTAGTGTGATGAGCAAGTGGGTGAATACAATAGTCCTAGGTGTCTTGTTTTCCAATTCCGTGTTCCATCTAACATCACCCCACTTTGATTTTCAAGCAACAATTAAGCACATCAAAGTCGCCACGTTATTCGGTTTTCAATATTAACTTCTTTCAATATCAGCTCGGGAGCTATCCCTTTTCAAACAATAAAATTTAAGCATTGCAAGGGAATTATCAGAACAAATAAACAGCTAACCAGCCAAACAAATAATAACCAATATATCCACATAACACGTGAACTCCGAATTCCTCCCAATCAATTTGCACAAGTATCTCATGAACAAAAATGAACCCAAATAATGAACATATACCACGAAAATTTTGATTAACAATTCGATATCTTCGCACATGCCCAACCAACTGATATCCAACACCAAATCAATCAATATATCAACATTGACGCAAAAACAATTCCCCAATCAAGAAAACACATATAGCCTCAATACAATTCAGCAAAAACGCAATGAACTTCAAGCCTTTGCAAAAAAAAAAAATTCGAAATTAAACCGAGACAAATACCTGGAGTTTGCAGAATGTGGGGAACAGAAAATCAAAACCCAAAAAGAATGAAACCGGTGCACGTGTTCTGTGTGGTCGGACTTTTGGAGCTCGTCCGGCGGTGGTTATGGAGGCGCAGCGAGAGAGCCGGGGCTCGAACAGCGAGAGAAAGTAGAGAAGGAATGCGTTATAATTATAAATTTATAAGGGTGGTGTTATTTGCACACTCCATTTATGATAAGTTTACACTCTTTTTATATTTTTAAAAAATATTTTAAATAAAAGTACTATAATACCCTTACTAATAATGTGATATGTTCACTCTTTTTAAATTTAAAAAAAAAATGTTAAATACACACTCATAGATTACTAATTCTCCCATTTTTTTCTTTCTAAAGAACCCTAAATATTATGTCCACCAAAAAATAGTGATTGGTCGGGACAATTTACCTCCTCATTTGATGTTGCGAAGCAAACTCAAATGATGCAACCAAGAAAGTTAGCATTACAAGGACAGTGATGTTACGATGTATGACATATATTTCTGTAGTTGTTAATATCCAAAAAAAAAAATTCCAGAAAAAGATGTGTAATAAGATGGAGTATCATGATTTGATATTCATGTATTTGGAGCAACGTACCAAAGGATGAGTGATTGAGAAGATCCAGAAATTAAATTAAAAGCGAATGACATCGATCACCAGTAATAATTAATTATAATACTATACTATACCATAATGTGAATTTGTCAACTGTAATGCATAATAGGCCCCGTTTGATCATGGTGGTAATTCGTATTCGTTCGTATGATCCATCAAAACTGTTAATTAACTCTGTACATGACTCTGTACGCAGGTGTATGTATGAGAGAGAGAGAGATGAAGATCGACAATGGTGGCAGGCTTTATCTTAATGGGGCAGTCACTTTCAAGAAGGATATGATATTTAGGGTTCTTTAGAAAGAAGAAAAATGGAAGAGTTATTAATGAGTGTGTATTTAATATTTTTTAAATTAAAAAAGAGTGAACATATCATATTATTAGTAAGGGTATTATAGTATTTGTATTTAAAATATTTTTTAAAAATAAAAAAAAGTGTAAACTTATCATAAATGGAGTGTGCAAATAACAACACCCTTCCTTTAAACTAGAAATTTATCATTTTTTTCAATGTTGGGAGGAATGCCCAATTCTTTAAAAATCATTCCATTGTAAAGAATTCAAATGACCATTCTAACTTTGTTAAAATAATGTTACGACCAAATTAAATTTTTAATAATAATAATAATAATAAATTTGGAAATAATTATATAAATAATATTATAAAATAATGATATTATAATAAATAATTAGATTATTATAATATAATATAATAAATAAATAATCATTATATTATAATGAAGAAATGTAAATATATTTATAATTTATTATAATTATAATTATCATAAAATTAAACAATTATATTATAATTAAATTAAATAATCAAATTAAAATAATTCTAACTATAATATAATTGTAACTATAATAAATAATAAAATAAATAATTATAATTTATAACAAATAATTATAATTATAATTATATTAAATAACTATAATTAACTATATTATATTATAATGAACAATTATATAATATTATAGTAAATAATATATTGTAATAAATAATTTTACCGTATTAATTAATTACATTATAGTAAATAATTATACCAAATAAGTATATTATAATAACTAATATAGTTTTTAATCATAATAAATAATTTTGATAAATATAATTATATTAAATTAAATGATTATATTAAATAATTCTATTCTATTATAATAAATAATTATCATTATAATAATTGTAATTAAAGTAAATAATTATATTATATTTTAATAAATAGATATAATTATAATTACAAATATATTAAATTATAATAAATATATTATTATAAATAATTATATTTATATTGATACACATAAAGTGAAGAAAGGGTAATTTAGACATTGTACAATATTTTCATTCCATTCCAATGAATGTATTCTCAAACCAAACATCAATTATCAAGGAATCAAATAATAATTTCATTTCACCTCGCAAACTAAACGCAAGAGTTAACCAATTTCAATTTCATTCGAATGAATTCCATTTCATTCATTTTGACCATTTCATTCCTTCACAAAATTTTAAACTAACCAAACAGCCACGCAGTTCAATTTATCTGCTTGAACATTCAACAAAAAAAAAAGAAAAAGAAAATGAAATTAAACAAAAACGTAAGTTTACTTTTTCTATAGATGTTCATCTAACAACTCATTTAGAAAACAATAATATTCTAAATCAAATGTTCCCAAGTACAAATGTGACACAACGCATAGGGTGGTGCTAAATGCCCATCCCTATATTTTTTACTACCACCTTTTTTATACCAAAATTATCCCTTGTTTGAAAAAGACTCACGAAGTAATATCCTTCTTCAACTCCATCTCCATCTCCATCTGGTAAACTCAAAATATATTCGCCCTCGACTACATCCATTAATAGCAAAGTAGAGTGGCATTCTGCGATAGGAGACAAAGTTTTCAGTTGGTTACAAATGCTTACCCTAATCATGATGAAAACTCATTCAAATCAAAGCATAATGCTGACCTAATAGAAAAACCTATATGTCCAATCAAAAAATGCAGTCTACAGGTTCACCATAGAGAGAGCACTCCTTAATCATGATGAAAACCCAAATCAGATATCTCTCTCTAAAGACGGTGTCATGAACGTTCTGTCGAACCATCCAAACATTTATGGGCCGGAGGATGTATACAATTATGAGCATAGTAGAGATGAAGAATAAACACAACTAAGTCAATTTATTTCGCCATTTTTCACCAGCGCTTTGCTTCGAGGCAAACAAATCTCCGTCGAAACCCAATCACACACACCACTTATCATCGATGAAGTTATGGCTAGTCGGCAAATAGGAAAATAATTTAGGGTTTGAAATAATTTGGTTGCTTAAATCAGATGAGATTAATATGATTGGATTTTTGAATTTTATGCTCAAATTGGCTAATAATTTGAAATCCAAAATTCAATCGAAATGAACAATTTTAAATTTATGATGACTATATTCTAATTCAAAAGTATTTAAAATCAAAAATTCAAACAATGAGATAGAGCGATGGGAGAGAGAGGGAATAGAGAGCAGACGATGAACATGGTATTTTTGATATCAGTGGGGCGATACTAAAAAATTTAAGGGCAGTATTTAACAACCCACCAACGCATATGATGCTTATATGGGGAGAAATGGAGTAAGAGTATACTTATGATGGAATGACGACGAGCCGAATTTGAGACACATTTCATCAAAAAATACTTAAAATTTAGAAATGTATAATACAAATAATACATTAGCATCAACATGTGCTAATTCTTGCTACTAGACTTTAAAGTCACACACAGAGAGAAAGAGGGGGTATAGATCTCACATATTCTCCCCTCGTATTTCAATTCAAAATAATTTACTTTTACCTACAATCATATGGACAAAATTTAAAAGTGTACTATAACTTTTTACGATTTTCTCCATCGTTAATCTCAATTAATGAGTCTTCGTTCGTACATAAAATAAAAATGACATAAAAAAAATCTCAAAATTTTAAATTTCTAGCCTTGAAAAGCAACCACATAAAGAGAAGAGCGCAAAATCTATTAAAGAGAAGTGTGAGTTGATGATTATTTGCTTGTAAGATGTTAAAGTATAGAAAATACTTGCAATAAAGTTAATAAATTTTAATATTAATACAAATTTTACCAAGCCACTAACACTTTGGGCTGGTTGCATTATTTTGTACTATCATTTGGTCATTTTATTATCCTTTTCACTAATTCCATGATTTTTTTTTGTCTCTCTCTACATATATACTTTTCTTTTTTTTTTTCCATTTAATTACTAACCATTACTAAAGCCAAAAAGGACCATGTATCTAATCGGGCCCTTGGCAACACGCACCTTAACTTGGACTACAACTCCAACCAAGGGTAAACCACAGGGGGTCTATGTGCCAATTACAATTAGTTCACCACGGACACGTATGCTAAAACTTCACCAATTTTCATTTTCCACCAACAGACATTTGGCGATAAACACAGAAAAATTTAAAATCACAAAAAAGAAAGAAGAAAAAGAAAGAAAGAAAGAAAGAAGAAGGCTGACCTTTTTCTCCCATTTCCAGACCCTCCTGCGTCTATCTCTCTGTCATCTTTCTGGCTCTGTGGAAGCTCGCCGGTTTTCCCAAGCTCACGATTATTCACTCTTTTACCTGTAAGTCTCGTTGCTTTTATTCTAATTTCTCCACGATCTAAAACTCTCTCTCTCTCCACGATCAATTTGACGATTAATTAGTCTGATTTTTCACTAGTAATTTGTAAATTCGCCTTTCGCTACATTCTTAATCTCATTTTACGCCATTTTTGTTCGATTTTTAATTGCGGGATTCGCCGGAGATCATGAAAGTTAGATGCAGTTGACGCTCGCTAGATTTATCGGTGCCGTTTGTTTGTTTCTGTAGAAATTTAATATTTATTTTCCAAGAAATATCCTTGTCGCATGTTTTTCGTTTAGAGTTATCCGGGAGTGAATGCCTCATCGATCTTCATTAAAATTACGCCTAGCGATGTTCTAATTTGACCTTTTTTTTAGCAGATTTTTTTTGTTTAACAGAGTTGCTTTTGAATTCTTCTATATTCTTGTACTTGTCAACTTTTATTCTCATTTCCTGGTGTTGTATGTTACATTGGAATATTATATAGAAGGGAAACAATGATGCAGTTTTATATTCTTAGTTTGCTTTGAATTTGCAATGATTAGCTTTTTGCTTCCTTTTACGGTTTTATTTTTTATTTCACACAGTATTATGAATTTTTTAATGGATGATCCTGGACTGGCCAATTGATAAGGCGCACCTGTCATCGTGGTTCAGGAAGTGTCTGATGTTGAACTTCCTTGCTATGAAATAGTGCTAAGATGACACAAGTGGATGCGAATTTTCGGGCCCATGTTCACAATTGGCAACTTTTAAATGGTTGTACAATGTGTAGGTCCTTATCACTGGGAGGTGTAAGAGTCTCCTTTGAATTTACTCATAATTTTAGGAGGACATTTGATTTTTTTGAATGTGTGGAAATAAAGAGATCGAGTGTGAGTCCATGTAAAATGTGCACCTCAATTCTTTGTTTAAGGTCCAAATGAGGAAAGTTTCAAAAGTGGACACTTATTTTTGGACACCCTAGATAGAATGGAGGACTCTTATTTTGGGACGACGGATGGACTATAACTTTTTCACCTTAACGTGCTGAGATTTTGTATCCCAAAATGTGTATCCTTATTGTCACTTTAGCTCTACTGGTCTAGGAAATGCCCAAAAAATTTAGAATAAGATTGTCCTTGACTTCCTGCTGCTTTGGCTCACCTGCTTTATATGTACCTAGTTTCATTCTCATGATAGGCGCTTAATTATATTTTTATTATTACTATTATCATTTTATTATATTTGTACTAATGGTAATAATTGTCATTTGCTTGAAAGAGATTTATAAGTGTTGCAATTTAGGGGATTGATGAATTAGAGAGGACTTCAGCAGAGTTGTAATTGAAGGAACTCTCAGGGATCATAGAGAATGACGTGCAGGGGATGTTTGGAGTGCCTGTTGAAGCTCCTCAACTTCTTATTGACTCTTACGGGTCTGGCCATGGTCGGTTACGGGATCTACCTCTTCGTTATGTACAAAAAAGCATCTGGTGGTGATTCTGATCTTGCCCCCTCAAGTGATGATATGATATTTCTTGGTCGCCCCTTGTTAATGGCTGTGTCTCTGTCAACCAACATTTTTGATAATTTGCCAAAGCCCTGGTATGGTGCCCTACTTCTCCCAAAGTGTATTGGTTTTCTGCATTAGATCCATTCCTAATGTTTACCATTTTGATATACTGCTGCATTTTGGTTTCGGGAAGAGGGCTGGAGGAAAGAGAAAAGACTTACTCCCTCCGTCCTAAAAATACTTTCCTATTTCCTTTTTTAAAAGTGAACCTAAGACAAAATCTACTTTTTAACATTAATTTGTTATGTTTTAGATTTTAAAATTTCAATCATTGAAACACTATTGGGTAAACAATCAATAAAATTTTTACAAATTTACAATCATAACATAAGTAGATTTTTGGAAATGTTTGGTCATAGTTGAATAAAATTGACCAAAAATATTCAAAAAAGGAAGACTTTTTTTGGGAGAGGAATTATTAGGTTTCGAGTTTGAAACTATGCAGTTGGTTGAGCAGAGCATGTGCATACCCACGCCCCATTTGTTAACATGTTTTGGTTGGTGAAATTGGTATGTATTTCTGTTATGATCTAAGAAAATAGAAACAGGTAACTGCTTGAGGAATAAGTTGTATACGGACATACGTTTCTCATGTACAGGCTTTTATATTTCCCTTGTAAGTGGTTGGGTTGGTGGGCTATGTTTACGAGAGGGTAGAATCAGCGTTTATCAGATAGCATAGTTATAGTGTAAATTAACATAAGTTTGGAAACTTGCTAGCCTTAATAGATTACAGTAAATTATTATAGGAGAAGACTGCTGTTAGCTTTACAGATTGCAAGCTAGGTTCTTGTTTTAAGGTAAAAACCATAGACAGGCCCATAAGCTTCAACCTTATGGATGCATAAGGTAATTGTCCCTGTGGAAAGATTTGGCTTGGTGACTTAGCCCCCTGAGGTGAGCGTTGTAATTGGCATCAATTCTATTTTGAGTTGAACATTCCCTTTCTTTTTAGAACCATAAAACTTCGTGCAGCTCAGGTTGTGTCTTTCTCTTAGTTGCTATCTTAAAGAAGTCCCAATAGCAATTGAAATCATACCTTACATCCATTGCCAAGAGATCCTCTATCACGGTATCACCTAGTTTTCAACTGGATCTGCACTCCAACCTAATATGACCTGGAGAGTGGAGACAGAGGTAAGGCTATTTTACGAGCAAACTTTGACGTTTATCAGTACCTGCAAGTTGTTTCATATCAGCAGTATCAAGCAGCCCAACTTCTGCGGCATCTATATTAGGACCGGCTACATCATCAATATCGGATATTAGGTTGAAAGAAAAAAGAAGACATGAATGCCTACCAGTATGTTTTAACATATATGCCCCCAGGCAGAGAAGACATAGATGATCACTTTTTCATGTAGCAAACGGATGCACATTGCAAGTGTCCTGGATAATTATGATATATTCTGGAGAACAAGACCAAGTCAATGGCTCGTGTGCTTGTTGATTGGTTTAAGGAAGTTTTACACGGTTCGTCATAGGGTCTCATTACAATTTTGAATAGTTTTATATCTGAGCTGTCCATACTTTCAGGTTTGTGAATTTTAGTTGATATATTGTTACTTGTTGCTGGTCGTTCTAATGGAGTTGTGTTTGACTAAGAAAGATGGACTCTCAATATGACAGCTGAATAAGTTTTTAAGTTGAGATCTTGAACTTTTACAAATCGTTGTTAGAGATTGTTCTTCCCACTCTCTCATCTTTCTATTCTCAATTATCTCCTTCTTTTCACCATTAATCGGTAGCAAGGCAGGATCCTTCTTCGCTAAGTTGGAGAAAATGGCGTGTATTTCAAGTACTAACACACCTTGTCTAAGAGGTACAGACACACATGATGACACAGCCTACTCTGACATGCTGACATGATATCGTTGACATGGGTCATGCTGTTAATATGTGTTACTTCAGTTTTAATTCATATGTAAATTAATAATATATTAATGGACAACAGGTAAATTACCTGCAAAGTACTTGCTAGTTGAAACTAATTACTTTATGGCTTAAATTTAAAAGTAAATATAAAATAACCAACTCCGCTCTTCTCACTTTTTAGCCTTGTCCACACAAAAAAGAAAGCAAGGTGACGATCGTGTCAAAAGCATACAACAATATAGCAACAGGAATGCCAAATCAGAAGGATGCAAAACAAAAAATCAGAAAGAAGAGATTGATGAAGCAGAAGAGAGAGTACAATGAAGAAAATAAATCTTTAGTATAATTTAGCTCATTGTTTACTATTCATTGACAAGAACTAGGAGCAGTAAAAGATCGGACGGTGGAGATGGAAACACACTCGTCGTCACACCTTCTCTGTCACCCACACATAACACACAACCCGACACACACTCTTCACACATTCTCTCTCACCCACACACAACACCGCACACATTCTCCCTAACTCACAACATACAACCCCACACACTTTTAATTTATTACTTATTCATATATTAGTAATATTTTTCTATGTAAATGCAATAATATTTATAACTATTTAGTTAATTTATTATTCTTTAAATTATTTTAGCACTCCGTGCTATCGGACAAAAATATTTTCTAATATATTTTTATAAATGATGTATTATTTAAAACGATTTAATTAAAAAAAAATTCTGTCTCGGTGTCCTCGGGTACGGGCATTTTTTAGTGTGAGATAAAGGTCATTCTTTGTCTGCGTGGCTCGAAGGAAACAAACCATTTGGAGTGTTAGGGTCCTCACGGACAACAATCTCTTCTTGATTTCCATTTTCTTCTTGCCTATCCTTCTAGCACCTTCCTCCCTCTCCCTCTCTCTCTCTATGTATATATATCTATATATCTACATATATATGTGTATAGAATATATTTTTTGTCTTAGCCATCCAGCTTCGTAACCTCTTTGGGGCCGGCTATGCCGGATATAAGTAGGGTAGGAACACAAGTGAGGTAAATCTCTCCTTCTATTGTTCACGACTATAAATCGAGACCTCTGGTTAAGCTAGAACATTACATTGCCTCTCCCTCTCTCTCTCTCTCTATATATATATATATATATATGTAGGGGCTTATTCCGTTAGGAACCATCTTATTTTAAGAACTTTAGGAACCACTAGGATACAAAGAATAATTTTTAGA
>JAOTQG010125656.1:0-20722 GCA_025631175.1 Iris virginica | reverse complement strand
ATTTTTTTTGTTCAAGTTTGAGTTCAGTGTTCAATTGTTGTTGTTTGTTCCATCTATATTTGTAAGGGAGAGAAAGGATAGGTTCCAGAGAAAAGCAATTGATAGCCTGTTGAATGAAAAGCATTTGATGTGGGGAAAGGGGTAGTTTTGCAGAGAAATCACGTGAAGTTGGGTAATAGGGGTAATTTCGTCCTTTTGTTACAAAAACTCATCTACTCCATCTCATATTTTCTACAGTACCGTCTGCTCCGATCTATCACGAAAGTTGATTTCTAATCCAGCCCTAACTCTTCTCCAGTGCATGACCTTGGATCAAATCTAGATTTGCCATGAAATGTGCTGATTATTTCTTGTCTGTTATGACATTCTGCTTATCTCATGCCATTGTACAACTAGTAGAGTAGTTTTCTCTTTCTCTATTGCTAGCTTGGTTTCGTCGTCTTATCTGGTCATGACTAGAGCATGATTATTTGAAATTTGTCAGTTCCAATGGCTTGTCTTTTCAAAAGTTTGCGCATATTTGTATTTATCATGACTAGGTGCAGAAATTTTCCATCAGTTATAGGTTCGCGCCTGGGGGTCATTTTTCGTTCAATATCATGTTGCACCTTTCAACCTTTTCCGGTAACTTTCTCTAGCTTATTCACAGAAATAGGTCACACCACATCGAACACCTAAACCACCTGATGGGATGAATAAGCCCATTGTTCATGGGAAAAAGAAAAACTAATTCACTTCCATGGTATCCTTCTTGATTTTCCCTTTAGTGTTCACTTCCTTAAGATTCCTGAGATACTGCAGCACTTTTTCCATGATCGAAATAGATGGTTGTTGGCCAGATGTCGACCATTTCCCATCCCCGTTAGTTCTGCAACTTCATTTCTAGGAATTAGACACCTACGAGGAATCTGCTTTACTGGAGAAAAGAAGGATGAGATAAAATACCTCACCCTTCAGCAGGGTGGTTTGACAATTTTCCCCATTAACAAAGTGCATTTACGTGACATTTTAGTCGGTGTGCTAATAGAGATCTAAGGAAAAAGTTCAAATGGTTGGCTGTAGCATGTTGGGATCAAGTGAACCTGCACTATGACTCGAGAAAATATATATACTCAGCCTGTTTTATTGTTGCAGAAATGGTTTTTGGTAGGGCCACATATAGGCTTTTCCTTTTTTTTCAAAATGCTTGTTTCCTTCACAATTCATAGGAGCATAAGCATCTATGACTGAGTTATATTCTATAATTGTAATGTTTCAGGCCTGGGAAATTAAATTCTTAGGCTGGTTCAATCCTATTTGCTCCAACTTAGTTGCCTCATCCCTGCAATTGTTAAATGAAGGGTGATGTGCTTTACCAATATGCATTTGTAGGCTGCACCTGTTTAGTTGAATAAGGTATGGAACTGGTGGATGTTGCCTTCAGCTCCAAAATGAGCATTCAGCTGTGCAACCAAAAGCTGCTCGACTCATCCTCCACATCTCACTGCCGGTACATGCAGCCCTACATAACCACTCTGTCATCGTCCCGCCACCTGTCACGATTGGCAATATTGTGAAAGCTGTCGATCATATTCTGGTAGTGCCTATATCTCCACCAGCACTATAATTCCATCTCCCTGTGCACCTTATCTAGCAAGAGAGATCTGCTTTGTCCGACACTGCAGACAACTAACCAAGCACATACATACAACTTAAACCTAACTTAATTAGCTTCCGTTAGTCTCAAATTTTCAACTCTCTTTTAAGTTGTTTCTCATTGCTTATAAATTCTTGTTTTACTCTCAGATTGCAGGGATATTGAAGGTTAAAGAATGACGTGGTGGATTTACAAGTGTGACGTAACATCTTCATGCGAGTGGCGATGCTTGGATTAAAAGAAAATCCTTTGTTGAATCGCGAATTTATATTGAATCAAAGCGTGCAAATTAAGAGTCACCAAAGTGAAAAATGTGCACAAAATCTGCCATACCCTTTAGACTAATCATAACAAGATAATCGAATGGATATGTCAGAAATAGAGTTCATGAGTTTGTTTGTATATATGTTGCAGAATTTGATCTTCAAACAGGGACTTTGTTAACTGACTTTTGTAATTTTGTAGCCCAAGAAAAAAGCCTGTCAACTTTGAATTCCACTTATCATATGGAAGATTGTCAACTTGCTGGATGTACATCTAATTTCGAAATCGAAAATGTGACAAAAAAAACTATTCTTTATTTGTTCTGAATTTATTTTTGTTATAAAAAATGACAAATATTTTTAGTATAATTTTAAAATAATACAAGCATACAAAGTTATATCCTAAAAAATATTAAGTATATATAATACTAAGATTCTTTTTATACCAAGAAAGTGCTCCGTCCGTTTGGTTTTAACCATCTTCCTCACAATATTTCCTTTTAATTATCTTGAAATAAGCTTTCAGTAGAAATAATACAAATACAAAAGAGAATAAGGGCTGAATCACAAGTCCACTTTCTTATAAATTTTTTATTTTTAATATGTTCTACCATTTTATCTTTTTCTCTCTTATAATTTTTTATTTTAATCATTTTACAAAATAAAACGAAAATTTACTACAAATCGAACTTCTGATGCAGCCCTAAATCTGACTCCAAATATTGTTATACTAAGACACTACTCAGATCAGGAATACGATATCATGCGATATTTGATTTTAATATTTGATATGTAAAGTGAAAAAGTGAGAGAGAGATAGAAAGAAAATTGTGGGACCTGTGATATGTAAAGTGAAAAGGTAGGAGAGAGATAGAAAAAAAATAATGTGACTTCAAATATCAAATATCAAATATCAAAAAAATCAGATTCATGATCTAAGCTAAATTATCCGTTTAATCCCCAAATTTTAACTTAAAGGACTGATTTGAAGTTTAAGGAAACCGCAGGGGGGTAAAATAGAGAAGCGCTAATTCTAGACGCTCTCTATCCCCAATGTTGTGATAACCTAAATTGTTCGCCGGCAAACTTAACGGTCCTCCCGGAGAGAGAGAGATTGGCGGTGGGAATGATAGTAGCGGCGTGGATAATACCGATTTCAATTGTTCCGCAACCTTACATGGTACCTACGTCTCCTGTTCATTCCCCATGTTCTCTTTTAATTGCTTCAGTTTCTTCTTCGAGTACTACACGCAATTGCCAAAATTTCACTGTTTTATCTAAGAAATCTGTACAATTGCAAAAACTTCTTTCTTTCTTTCTTTGTGTGTGTGTTTTTTTTTTTTTTTTGGATTATAAAATTGGGTTTGTGAGTGTAATTACACATTTAGATATTCCATATACCACAGGCAAAAGAGTACTGCAATGGCAATTTCAGGAGCTGGGATCCTATGATTACTACTCACCCTGGCTTGTACTGTTTCCTCTTCTCCTTTTCCTCAATCTATTCCCCTCACTTAAACTGGAGTTTGATTACCCTTTCTCTCTTTTCTGAATTTGTGTGTATATTATGACCATGTAAATATATATCTCTGTGTGTGTGTGTGTATATATGATCTTCTGCAGATAGTGAGAAAAAGAAAATCTTGGATGACCTTAATGAGTGCCCTGTTTTGACTTTTTTTTTGGCAACTTAATTAAACTTTGACCAATTTCTTATAAAAACTCACTTGCTACTGCAAACTTATAGAAAATGTTATTGATAGTTCTCTTAATATATTTATAAAGATTGAAGTTTTGGAATCTACAATATAATGAATATGTTTTTAATAGTAATTGATTGTGTTTTAGGTTGACTTTTCAAAAAGGAAACATGACACTCATTTTGGGACGAAGGCAGCAAAAACTTTTTCAGATGTAGAGGTTGATATATGCTATAAAACTCCTGCATACTTTCTTTCACTTGGGCACGTTGCTTCTCTGTTTCCTGGCATGCTATATATAAACCAGGCTTCGTCGTTTTTCAGTGCGTGCTCCACACTGCAATTTTGCGGACCACAAATGGTTCCTTATCTATAATTTGCAGTATTCTGGTTTATGATATTATTACCTGCTTGAGGCCAGCTCTTGATAAAAGGAGAGAGCAACGGTTTATGCTGTTGTTCTAGCTCTGTACCCTCTCCTCTGGTTCTTCACATTTTTTTACTATACGGATGTGGCATCACTAACCATAGTGCTCTCTATGTACATTCTTCTCTGAAGAAGAAATATGTTCTCAGCGCATTGGTAATGACGAGCTCAGCTATAACTTACTTTTTACTTTGAACAGCTTTAATATTCTCGCTGTCGCTGGCTTTCTTTAAGCTTGTGTAGTCCTTTGTGCGCATTATGTATGTTTTAAAAATTTTGAGGGAATTATAACGCGTTAGTTTTAGGGTATCGAGCCTTGTACAAGAATTCTCTAACTCTCATGTGGTAGGTTGTCTTTAGGAGCAGTTTCTCGCAAAATTTTTGTAGCAGTTTAGTCCAATTATTTTGTTTGGAAAGTAATTATTGTTTGGAGAATGATGAAAATTAGCTCCTAGACTATGCTAGTTACAAACTTACATGAAATAGTAAGAATAAGACAAGTCGAAGTCAGTAGAATCCACTTGCGAATTTTGTTTAAGTGCTTTGTGAAAAGCAGTTCAATCCTATGTGCTGATTCAACTACTATAATGTAGGTGACTGCTACGTGGTCTAATTAGAGGAATGAAATCGATGCCTTTCCTCTTTTAGTGGATGCAAAAATGAATTTTATGGAAATGAGTTATGTTACTGGTGGGGCCTATTTATATTGCATCTGTTTGTAGGACTGGCTCATTACTGTATACTTGTCTATGTGATTAATTTTTGTAAATGGTCTATTGGCGCATGCTTTAAGGCTGTATGAAATCTTGTTGTCAATGTAAACACGTGTGTGTACATTTCATTTTGCCATTTCATGAGAGTTATTCAATTTATCAAGATCCTTTATATAGCTTGTAAGCTCATATGGTTTCGGTGCCAATATTTTCCATCCAATCAGCAATTAGGTTGATTCCTAGAAAGCTGAATGGAGCAACAAATTTTTTGATGCTTCACTAGGCAGGATGACAGAAGTTCAGGAGAGTGAGAAGGTAGTAAAAGTGGAAAGTAAAACTCTAGCTGGTAGCTACCTTAGCTCCTTTTCTGTCAGGCTTTGGAACAGATAACAAAGAGGAAGATATGATTCATTATGGGTTTCAGAAGTAAAATATTAACACCCATCCTTAAGAACTTTAAGCACTAAATAAATGTCACGACTGCAATACTAATCTCTTTTCCGCCTTTCCTTTTACTATGGTATCGAGTATAAGTCTATCACAACAATTGTTAGGATCATATCACCGCAAAATGCTGCTTTACGCTGCGTCTGCTTTCATTGTGTATATCTTTCGTTAATGGACGTCTGTTCTGCATAAGAGGCAGAGAGATGTGCTTAAAATTCGTGACTTCTTTCCCATTTGCAAATCTGTAGTACATCTCAGCAAGAATCTGAAAGAAAAGTATTAAAGCATCTGTAGTGATGGTGAATGTATATGTAATTTTCCCCTTTTAATCGTACAAACATCATCTTTGCCTGTGCAATCAGCTGCTTTTGTTGTTTTTGGTGGTGGTTATTGTGCTCTCTAACAAATTTGAACTTCTGCGTAGATGTGATTTTTGCCTGATAATACATTCTGAAGTGGTGTTTTTCCTGCTTGATTGTGGATTCCAGTTTTAGAAAAAAAATTCTTGGTGCATTTTGAATATAAGGTAGAGAAAGAAATAACTATGTAACACGAACTTGGGCTATCTGTCGTGAACATACCCATTTTTATTGGTTCATATCTTTACTACTTCGTATGCAGTTCTTTTACTAATATGATTGCAAGGAAAGTTCTATCGATGAGCACTAAAAAGAAAGGATGTATAAGGAAGACAGTTTTGAACTCCATCTTAAAGTGGAAAAAGAAAAAAGGAAGCTAAGGCTGTGAAAGATTTGGTCTGTCACATTTTTATTTGCTCGCCTAAGCATAATTTATTTGTGCTCACTTTCTGCAGTTTGGGGCATTGGCTGTACTTGTACGACAAACGAATATTATATTGATGATATTTGTTGCTTGTATTGGGGTTATAGATTGTACTCTGCCGCATGAGAAAGAGAAAATGCAATCAGGTGAGTCTGATATATCGCATTCTGGGCAGAAATCTGGTCAGTTAGCTTCCAACAAAGGTGCCTCTTTAGGTTTCAAATTGAGAAAGTGAAGGTCTGGTGTTGCTTCTGGTATGGACAACTATTCAATTACTAAGACAAGTTCTGCTTCTTCACATCGTTCATCAGGTTTGCCTCAATGTGAACTGAGACAATCTGTTATTTTTTGCATGAAGTAGTTAATATCAGAGCATGTAATTTGTATGGCAATATTGTCCGGCCTATCATTTTAATTAGTTAGGGACAGTGGCTGCCTCTTGTCTTCTTTCCATTATTCTCCTCTCCGCTTGGGCTAAAATCAGGTCCAATTTTTACAAACATATAATTCCACATGTGAATCATTTGTGATCCCGTTCTAGTTTAGGCAAATATAGGATAATACTATGTCATGAGGAAGAATAAATGAAATCAAATTAATTCTACTTGCTATACAGACTATTTTGTTGTTTACGGGGAGGAATTTTGCTTAAACCCTTGCATAGGGTTATAGATCATCTTTCTGCACTTGACTTCTTTTTCATCAGCATTCTCATTCAGCATAATCTTTTATAACTCATCAATTGAACAATTTCGTATTGATGCCTCATGCCAGACACGTCTTGCTTATATACTCCCACTTTGTTATTCAACTTTTCACATTCATCAATCAACACGAAGGTTTTTTGGACTAATGTCATCCCATAGAATTTCTTGATATAATATCCAGTATCGCACCAGTTTGCTGTTGCAATATCCTAATCTTCAGCTTAGCAGCACCACTCCATACCAAAAAGAAATGCAAAAGGTAAAATCTTATTCGCTATTTGTTATCAAGTTAAACTAGTAAGTGGTAAGTTTCCCAACTCAGGAAAAAACTGCTACATTGGTGATTTCTTCGTTCTGCTGGAGTATTGAAATTGGATTTACAGGAATTATAATCTCTTGTTTTGACCATCACATTGATGAGTTTCCCAATCTGTAAGGTATAATGGTTATACGTAATCTTTTCAAATCTCTAGAAAATTGTTGCCCTTGAAGTTGTCGTTGCGCCATGGGAGAGGGGATAGAGGGCAATAATTATTGGTATAAGTTGAATAGTCTCAAGCACGCACCTAAGACACGGCAATAAGGCCCCACTCTGCTTGATGTTGTGTGTTTGGCTGGGAAGTAATAAGTTAAGTTGTGAATGAACTGTTAATATGCTGAAAACTCCTTGTTCATGGTTCTCTATCTGGGGCAAGATAGTTTCTGAGATTAAGAATTATTAGATATGGCCTACTGCACACTTTGCTTGAGGTTCTGTTCGGTTGGAAACTAACTGGAGGAGTTTTGAATGGAGGAATTGACCGTTAATTCGCTGGAACTCTGATTCTTGGCTTTTTGAGAGTGAATTGAGTAATAATATATGACATACTGCTCCCTGTTTGCTCGATGTTATTCCTTGTCTAGTTGTTTCGGTGTTGTTCTTTAATGATGAAACTGAAGTCCTTAATAGGCATATTTCAGACTACATCACGGTTATCATGGATGAACATGTCAATTGAAGTTGGTCTGCTTTCAAATGTTATAGCATAATTCTGACCATTTACATAACTTACATGAGCTGCAGGTCTGTTTAATGAGATTTCGGACATCGTGTTTGCATCATGGCTTATGAAGTGGGAACTTTTGGTTTCCTTTACTCCTTTTTTATTGTGTTGCTGGCTTTTGTTGCTTTTGTTCGATGGAATGGTAGTGTAGTTCTTGGTCTGTGCCATTTTGATTTCTCTCGTCTTTTTGAATACATGTACTTATGGTCTGTGTCAAAGTTTATTTAAGAGTTCAACCCTCACCTGGGCACTGGACATTGCAGGTGCAAAAGAAGCTCATAGAGTTGCTCTGCATTTTGCACAATTATTGTACTTTAGCTTAGTCTCCTCTTTATTTATGGCTCCTGTGCATTTCACAATAAGTCAAAGTTGCTGTTCTAGGTTGGTCATTATTGAAAAACAGGCTCCTTAGTTTTATCCAGATGCTTCTAGTCTTCACCGCAGCTTTCTTTCGGTCCACTTTTTCAGGTTAGATCTCATAACCATTCTAGGTGCTATGGAAAAACCTATTTTAGCATTGCCTTTGAAATACTCTAAATGTATTGCATCAGGTATTTGAATTTGATTATAAGAGATAGCCTGAAGTTACGAATATTATTGGCTCCCACATTTATTAAATTATGGATTGTTTTTTGATTCTATCACTTATTTGTACATGTGAGTGAGGCGGACTGCTTACGCAAGCACATAGACATCAGAATTATACCATTATTAGGTTGTCTTGTTATACTTAGGAATTAATTTGTGTTGTGATTCTTTTATTGGGGGTTCATGAGTAATTAGGTTAATGAGCTTAAGTAGGACTATTGTTAGAGGTGGTGTACATGAATCCTTCCCCTCCATTCAATTCAAGGCTATTATTGTTACAACTCACCTATTATTATGATTATTTAAATCCGTTTGTATTTGATTTAAATTGTCCTTGTCCTTGAAGAGTTGGAATTTATTCTTGTTACTTTAATTAATTAGTCTTATTACTATTACAGTTGGAATATCTGTCTTATAATATTTATGTAATGTCCCGTCTTAAGTTAGAGAGAGATGGGATATTACTGAATTTGAGCCTTTGTGGTCTTTGTGGCATTCAGATATACTTGATTCATTGGTGAGGGTAAGCTTTCTTATTTTCCTTTACTTCTTACCTCTTTCCATTCCCAGTTCTTATGTCACTGAGGCTCTAGATGATATAGTTGATCCTTATTCCATTGAATTCTAAATTTTGTATAGACATTTTGGTAACTAAGTAAATTGCAACTACATAATTGTTGGAAAAAATATTTTTGCTTTTCTTATAGTGAGTTTTTGCCGCAGCATCGCTCACCCTATCTTCTTGTTGACAACCGACACTATCCCTTTTATCTCTGGCGGAAGATCATCAAAGCTCATTGGTGAATGAAATACAAATACCTGCTGGTTCCACTTTATATTTATTCATGGTTTTCCATTTGTACTCTACTGGGTTAGTAATACAGTACAAGTCTTTATTTTTCTTTCCCTTATTTATTCAACTAGACAATTTATACATTTCAATTCTATTGGCAGCTAAAGCTCAGAAGCGAATCTGGGTGTTGGTATATTTCCTGGCTTCAGCTGCCGTTCTGGTTCCCACTCCTCTTTTAGAATTCAGATATTATACCATACCATTCTTTTTCTTGGTTCTTCACGCCCATGTCGATTGTGACAGAAGTTGGCTTCTCATGGGAATCTTATTTGTTGCTGTCAATATGTTTACAATGATGATGTTCTTGTTTCGACCGTTCCACTGGGACCATGAGACTGGGGTCCAGAGGTTTATATGGTAGATGTATCTCCAAAAATTGAACTACTAAAATAATGGTAGATTTTATGTCTTTCGGCTAAATATGACTGTCCCGTTTGGTAACCTGTGATTTTTCTATGCCTGTGGGACTTGGTGCATGAACTGCCTGTTTGAAAATGAGTTGGAGCAGAGTTGGATGCTTTAACAAGTTTGAATACCTAATTATCAGGAAAAGAAAAGAAGCAGACTTCAAGTTTGCATTTAGACCGTATCTTGTCCTGTTTTGAAAGTTCAATGTAGACTTCGCAAATTACACTCAAGTATCCATAGTTGTGTCCCAAGTTGTAATTGTTCTGATGACTAGCTATCGCAAAAAATATATATTTTTTTCCAAGTGAAGAAATGGATTGCTGAAAATACATTTATCTTATTGGTTGTGTTCAAATTATATTTTACTTTGTTTATATGCCCCATTCTTATTTATTTATTCGTTTTGAATTGTGAATATATACACTTGTAGATATTACTATTGTTATGAATGTCCCAAATTCGTAAATTTTCCATTAAAGATTCTTTTAGTTTCATACTTTTAGCATTTGTAGGCATAAGGGGTTTGAAGTCTACAATTGTCCGTAACACCAAAAGTTATTAGTAGAATAGTACTTGATAAGTTCTCAGGCTTCCAAAGGTGATAGAAAAATCTTCAATTGTAAATGGTAAATCACACTAGCTACTACATTTGGAGTGTGAGTTGGTGATTTATTCTTGAAACCGATTGGAGCCATCTGAAATTTGAGCCAGTAATACACTCACACATTTAAGTTATTAGTAATATCAGTGAATGCTTATCTTGTGAATTTGTAGATGCACTTGCGAATTACAGCACCGTGAGGGACCCCGAGAACGTTTCTCCGACTCTCCGACTAATCTGGGCGATGAGTCCAAAGGAGTGTTTTGGATAACCAAGCATGGCACTGCCCACTGATGCTATTATTTGCGAGTGCATGTGCAATCCAAATCACATGATACAAGCTCACCGAGTTACTGATGTTTCAAAGTGTTAAGTCTAACGCTACTGTCAGAAATGGTTATAACTTGTATCAGTTTCTTGAATAGATATCTCTGTGATTAATCACCATTTATCAGTAGAGATTATCGCCATTGGACTATAACCCGACAAATATTACAATTGGGTTTAATGTAAATGTTAATCACCAGAGGTTTGACGTTCGTCAACTTGAAATCAATGCCACAACTATAAAAGAGATCTGTCGGGTAGCCTTTCTTGTCAAGAGTTTCTATTCACAGTTTATAGATGTTATCTTCTTGGCTGGTGGCAATGGTGTACAGTTTCAAAGATGAGAAAGTTGACCACATCATTTGGTCGCTCTTTTTCTGCCGGAAGGGCAAAGGAACGAATAGCTGAAAGTAAGTTCCTTTATATCCTCATCTTCATTTAAGTATTGAAAATCTCAAATTATTAATACATTAGTTGTTTTAACACCTCGAGGTTCTACTCATGATTTGAATCCTTGTAGGATTATATGATATTTATATTTGTTTATTGGTGAGATTGAGAATGATAATTGATTTACTGGATCTGCTCTATATTTGGTTTGTTGGAGCCTTAGCTTGAGGATATTGTGCTTGGGTGCTCATTCTCCTGCTTGACATTTGCATCAATTTGCTTCCTTCCCTCCCCCTCCCCCCCATATGCATTACCAACATTCATAACATATGCATTTCTTTTAATAGTTCCGTAGGAGTTTGAGGATCTACTGTGAATTTAACTTTGATCTAGTCATTGGTGTTCAAAAAATAGCATATGTCACGAAAAAATGGTCTGTGAATGCATCACCAAAATCTTGGAATCTATACTTGTTTTATGTAGATATTTTTAACTTTTTGGCTGGGTCGACTTAGTTACGCATTTTTGCTTTTTAATCTGGTTTTACACCCTTATCATCGACAAGGTATTCCTCATCATCCAAGTTAAAGCCTACATCGCGAATGACACGTAATATTGGAAAGTATTAGGCAAAATTCATAATACTTGAATGAAGCAGCAATCTTCCTTCCGAGAGTTATCATCATTAACTTGGTAGACTCACAGTTCCTTTTTTTTTTTTGGGGGTGGGGGGGGGGTGGTTGGGGAGATCATAAATTCATTAAAATGAATATTCAGTTTATTGCTGACTTTACAAGTCCGATCTATATGCTAAAAGATGGTTTTTCGTTTTGCAATATCACAACTGTTGATTTCTTTCCTTTTGTTGTCGACCGTTGATTTCAACTTCAAAAATCTATATAGGAATTCTGCCTCAAGACGGAACCCTAGACCCAACCCTATTCTCTCTGCCGCCTCCCTCCCACTCTAGAAGTACATGTCTGTCAATACCGTTGATTTCTTTCTTTTGTTGTCAGCCGTTAATTTCAACTTCAAAAATCTATTTAAGAATTCTGCCTGTTACTGTTATTAGGTAGAACCCTAGATCATCCAATTCTCTCTTGCAGCCTCCATCTCTAATCTTGATGTCCTCTGTTTCTCTATCCTCCTTTGAGACTCATTTTCAGCCATCCGATTTGAGTTGCTTCCAAGTACATATCATGAAATTGGAGTTCAACGACCTTCTCTTCTTGCTCCAGTCCATCATTCTTTTTGGGAAGTGAGATCGAGCTCTGACCTCTTGTTGTCTCTTTACAAGTTTCTCTTTCTCCCTCGGATCTCGATTTAATTCTCTGTCTCGATCTTGAGATCATGGTATCGATTTTGATCTTTAATCTCAATCTCCGATATTTGATGTACCTCAAAATCGAGAATGCTGCAAGTTTTGGTAGAAACCACAAACCTTCAGTTTGTGGCTTCAAGGTTGCTGTTCTCTCATCTATCCATGGCAGATCTGAAGGTAAAAGATTTTTGCCTCATTAACTTCCGTTGCTGTGCTGGTGTTTTTAAAAATTCTAAAATTCTTACTGCGAAATCTAATGCAGCCCTAAAAAGACGGTTATTTTCTGTCTTAATGGGTTTGCTTAGATGAGGATGTGTGAGTTATTTAAAATACAAAGCCATTTGCAGACTAGTTGGGAATGGTATCTGTTTGTTTTTACATCTTTTCATTTCGAGTTTATGTACATTTAATCATATGTGGTTTGCAGTTTGTTATATCCAAATGCTTCCTTTAGTGGAGCTACGGCATAGTTATTGGCTTTATATATAAGATATCATTTTTTCTCCCCCCCCCCTCCTGGATTTGTGATTTCCTGTTTGAGGGATTAAGTTGCACTTGTTTTAGAATTTGTTTCAGTGCTGGATGTGTCTAAACCTTCTTTTGTTGACGAAGCCATTAGTGAAGCCAAAAAGTGATTCATCATTCATGTAACTCATCTAAGTAATTGGGACAAAAGGTTTGGTAAAAATACCAAAAATTCCTAATAAATTCTCATATCCAGAAGTCCCAAAAATGTGTTCCTTAACTAAAAAGTCCCTCATTTGAATTGTTAATACGCTCGCGTCCTAATGTAGGGTACAATGAGTTTACTACCCAGTTTATGTGCCTTGTGTTTTGGATTCATGGTTGAAATATTATGTTACCTAGGTTTACCAAAATCTTTCCTTGAAAAATTTCTGCAAGCTAGATTCGATAGTACTACTTCTGGTAATATTATTACATTTATGGTTAACTAAGTTTCTATATTATGGCAAGTGTATCTTCACTGCAGTTTTCTGAGGTGTATCCTTTATTTGTTGTTATATTGATTTAATAGGTGTGCTGGATTTAAGCAGAAAGTTGTTATTGTGACTCAGATCACCAACCAAAATTAACCAGCCTATCCCCAATGAAGTTATGTGCTTTTGGGGTGCACTGCTGGTCAAAGGATGCCATGCATTCGCCATTGGATACAAGTTGATACCCGCCGGTGGTGACTAATGAGACGATGATATTGCTGACGATGTCTCTTGGGGTGCACTGCTGGTGGAAGGATGCTAATCGGTGGCCATTGGATTCAAATTGATAGCACCGGTGGTGATTATTGAAGATGATGATGATGATGATGTTATCAGCAATGAAGCAACAAGAAATTGGAAAGCTTGTGCTGCTGTTGCTTGCAAACAACATGCCAATAAAAGAAAGACTTGCAGCAAGGTTTACAGAGTTGAATGTGACTGTGTGAGCAATGTCTTGCCTGCAAATAGGCTTGTACATAGGAAGGTAGAATAGTCTTTGTACCAATGAAAGTTTGTTAATCAGTTAGAATACATCTGTACTTGTTCAGGTTTGCAGTTTGTTCCAGTAATCATTATCAATCCCTTCGTGGTGTAATTTCTCTTGATAACGAACAATTTCTTGATTTTAATGCCCCTAACCGCATTCCCACTCCGCCCCACCCCCACTAACACACTCAACTATTTACTGCTTCACCCGCCTCTCTCCTCTCATTTCCAACTCCACTTACCTCCCCACTCGATTAATTAAGAAAACAAGAGGTGGCATAAATGGGTTCCCATCTTTCACCTCTGAATTTCTCACCTGAACAGAACCAAAACTTGAAGAGCAGTGGCACAGGATACAATCATTGGCAGTAAGGAGAGGATCTCTTCGTCCAACCCAAAAGTTCTACACATCATGGCCTCCAAGACAAGCACTTCAGCTGCGACAACGAGGACTGTCTCCCAAGACCACGACGGCTCCTCCAAGAACACCGTTAGTTTGTCCACAACACCACCATTATCCTGAACCTAGCCAATGCCGCCCCTGTAATTTTGGTGGCCCTGTGCTAAATTTCAAAATTATGGTACACCATTACTCTCTTTATACAAACATTTTTTTTTAATAGTAGTTCACTTAATAATGGTGTCAAAAAATGAATGTAGTGGTGGGTTCAAAAATATTTGTTATTTAAACTATTTCTTTTTATTCCAAAAATAAGCGAACATTTCTTTGGAACATTCAAAATAGGTATTTATTTCTTAATGGAGGGAGTACAATTTTTTGAATCAATTTACTAATATCGCTCCTTTTTTTTTTGTTTAATGCATAAAATTAAACGAAATTAAAATAAATTTTTAATTCAAAAAAAAATTGAGCTCACATAAGTTTGGAGGCCATGTGCGAGCAATCACCCCGTACTTGCCCAGAAACGGCACTGAACCCAGCCATTCACACAGGAGAATCTGACCCTAGTTTCTTAAAATTAGAAACATAGAGAAACCTAGCTCGAATTAGCTCCAATTACCAACAGAAAACTTTAAGAAATTGAAGAATTTGGCTCTCCATTATACAATCCCTAGTGAAAGATTTTGGGTATCCTCACTAATCGAATGATTTTTATGCATCTCTTATGACTTTCCAAACCAACCAACCTACTCTGCTCTCACTAGTCTCCGTGCATTTGGGAACGAGCATGCAACAAAATCTTGGAATAGATCTTAGAAGAAATCCACTATGAACAACACAATTGTGTCTATTTCTGTGCAAATAATATAATGAAGTAATGATCAATTGGGCAACCTAAGTTTATTGATAATTGTAGTAGTATATTTTACATAAAGAAAATCATCTCCTATAGTAGTTAGGTCATATCAAATTACAATTATAAAAAATTTATCAATACAAATTTTAGCACATCTCTATCATAATTATAACTATCTAGACCCTTTTATATTCCCCTCAAGATGAAACTTTGAATGGGGGTGAAATCTTGATCGTGTGAGAAGAATCAAAGTGAGTTGGAACGTCCATTATTACCTGCAAAACACCCTGTTTAAAGAAAAAATACGACTAGCACATATCGTTGCCATGAAGAAATTCATTGAAGAATACAAAACTCATAAGTGTAGATATGATGATGGAGGAGGGAAGAATCAAAATTTCACAATATTTGGAGAGAAGAAAGCAGGTGGATTCGATCTTCCACAAGATTTAGATAGAGGTGGGGCGGGCGCAATAGAGGCGCTAAGAGAGAAAGACACAAATCTCACCGCCACTTCAGGTATTAGCCACTCCGCTAATAAGCTGACAAGAGAGAGTAAGAGATTGACTCATAAGAGGAGTTTTGTACTATGACAAAAATTAAAAACGATGGGGTTTGATCGTCAGGATTGATCAAAGACAAGATATTCAATGATGGCGAAGAAGAAACGTTTGACATAATAGAGGAAGGGGAAAAATATTAAAACTGATGTGGTCTGATCGTCAGGATTGATCAAAGATGAGACTGTCAATGATGGGAAGAAGAAACTGTTGAAATAGTAGAGGAAGGAGGCAGCCAGGAAACAAAAAAGAAAAATAAAGGTTTAGAGAATCATCAACTCTATACCATAATAGAATGGAGTAATGCTCAATTGAGCAACCAAAGTTTAATGATAATCATATATAGTAGTATATTTATACAATGGAAAATCATCCTCTAATCAGGCGATAATATCAATCACCATAATCAAAACTCTATCCGTACAAATTTTATCATGTCTCTATCATAGTTATAATTCATAATTATCTTGATCCTTCTACACATTTCAGTTCTCTCTTCTTCTTTTACTCGACGCACTCAATGTAGATAGCTCTGGTGGCTCCACTTCTGCCTCCATTAGGCGGCGATAACCCCCACCAAATAGGCGGCGATAACCTCCACCAAATGTCCCCTCGACACTTCTTGTGGTGGTTGCATGATGGTTTTTTAATTGCTTGATTAATGAGACTAATTTGAGTAGAAACCAATTGGCTGAGTGGAGGATGAAATGGGAGGTGAGGGGAGTATTGAGAAACTAACTCACATTGGGAATAAATTAGCCCACAATCACTTAATAAAGATCCCGGGCTATTCCGCTCATAGCCAATTGGTTTTGAAATGGAACCTCAGACTTTAACATGGTACCAAAGCAGGCTCTATATGTTGCGAGCCCAACGGTCCACGATGTCCTTCCTCAGCACCACCCGAACTGACTAAAGAGAGTCCGTGTAGTAAGCCGCAAGCCCGACTACACGCGATGGGGCGTATTGAGACATTATCCCACATTAGGAATAAACTAGCCGCACAATCACTTAATAAAGAGAGTCCGTGTAGTAAGCCGCAAGCCCGGCTACACGCGAGGGGGCGTATTGAGACATTATCCCACATTAGGAACAAACTAGCCGCACAATCACTTAATAAAAATCCTGAACCAATTGGTTTTGAGATGAAACCCCAGACTTTAACATGGTATCAGATCAGACTCTACATGTGCAGGCCCAACGGCCCACGATGTCCTTCCTCAGTGCCACCCGAACAGACCAAAGCGTAGTAAGCCACAAGCTCGACTACACGCGAGGGGGCGTATTGAGACTATCCCACATTGAAAATAAACTAGCCGCATAATCACTTAATAAAGATCCTGAGCTACTCCGCTTATTGCCAATTAGTTTTGAAATAGAACCCCAAACTTTGACAGAAAGGAGGGAGGCTCATCAATACCAAATTTGCCCCTCAAGTCATGATCAAATAGGGGTCAGAGACTAATTCGGGTGTAAATCGACATTAGATCAGACCCAAAAATAGTTTAAGGAGGGAATGGAAAAGAAAAAAATGCAAACCTTAAGGATAAAAATCTTATTATGCCTTGAAAAATAATAGTTATTTGAAGCCTATTTGTTTAATGATGCAAATAACGACCAAAATTTTTTATTCATGCGTAAATATATTGACATTCTTAAGACAGAGACCAGAGAGGTGAGGCTGGGAAAAATTGTCCTTCGGTGGATATCTTTGGGACGGGTTGGGATTTATTTTAGTAAATGTTGAAGTTGTACATGTCCAAAAAATAAAACAATGGGGGGCGTTTATATTTGTTTTCTCTTGTATTAAATCAATCAGTCACATGACCGTAATTGCATATAATTCTGTTACCTTTGATCCTTGAACTTTTGTTTGCTTTACTCTATTTTCTACTTTCATTTCTATTTGCTCTCAAAACTCCCTAAATATTCATGAATTGAATTTACACCTTGAGATATTTGTGAAATATAAGAAAACAACAATATCACCACACATTTTTTCAATAAATAAAGCTAAAACACATAATAAAAGTAGCCAAAATATAATACATTTATGCTATTATCCGTGTTACGTACTACGATTTGTGACGAAGCACCCAATACCGTTGATATAATTTCTTTAACTGACAGCCGTCAATTCCCACCAAAGAATTCTGTAAGAATGATCCCTCACACGATTGCAAACACTCAACCCTAGATCAAAATTCACTCCCTAGTTGTGTCGCCTCCCCCTTTGTTCTTAATTTGGATCTAAATAATTTTCATTTTCAAAATTCATCAATGGATTGAGGATCTTTACGTAAACATCTCATTTTGCCTTGAAATGAAGCTCGAGTTCTCGCTCTTGATCCTACGATCCTGTAAGTTTCTTAATGGTACCTACATCTAGATCTCTATTCCACATATCTCTCTCTATATCAATCTAAGATTGTTTGAGTTTATGTCTTCTAGATCTTGATCCCTTGTGAAATTCACATCTCTTTAGGTTTACATCTTGATCCTTATGAGAGCTTCACATCTTGGCTCCGGATCTCGATGTTGTGGTCTTTTCTACGTGGGTCTTTTCAGTTTTTGAAGCACACCAATTTTGAGAATCCAACAAATATGTCATTTATAATCACATGCCACCATTGATTTCAATCGACCAAATCTATTAAAAAAGCCAACCCTCTCACAATCGCAAACACTCAACCCAAGATCTAACTTCACTATCTACTTTCCGCCTCCTACCCCCTTTTTTCCCTAGATCTACATCTTTTTCATTTCCAACCTTCACTTCCATTGATTGAGGCTCTCAGCCGGTTTACTAACTTTTCCTTATATCTTAAAAGGAAGCTAGATTGAGTTCTCGCTCTTAATCCCCAGGACCAAAAAATTGTCATAGAATTCATACAAATGTAGCTCCATGCTCTAACTTATAAGATTGCCAAAGGTAACTCCCTCTTCTTGCATCTACATATAGATAAATTATGATTGTTTGATTTTATCTCTCTCAAGATTTTTATCCTTATTTGAATTTCGTATCTCTCTAGATTAATTGCATGCATCTTCATCTCTTGGGACCTTCACATCTCTTTAGATTTGGATCTGGCTCTCGATGCTTTATAATCTTCTAGGGCTAGTTCTTTTGCGGGCCTTCCAGCCCAGCACATTCTGAACCTTCCGGATCCTCCGGGGGGTCCAACTCAGTTGGAGGGGCTTCAGAGCTTGGGCAGGAGGAGAGAGGGGCCCCCTGAGGCAAAGATGCGAAAGCCTAGAAGTGACCAATGACCGCTCATTACTGTACAGAGATACTCCCAGCGCAAAACTGTACCTACTTCTAGGAGTTCTCTGTCCCGATCTCTGATGGCTATCAAATACTTAGAATCCCACAAATCCACCTTCCAAAGGGAAATCATGCACCATTTCTTTAGGTCTTCAAAACAATTACTCTCTCACTTTCCAGAGGGAAATCATACGTTTTTCTTTTTTAAGTCCATGCCCATGACACATATGAAGGTAATAGTATGTCTCTCACACTATTACCACTCTACTTTTGTGATGCATGTTGCAAGCCCAAATCATATCTTTCTTTATGTTTAATTTGCATCTTTCTCCTGTTATATTTATGTTGGTGATATATATCCGGCGAGCCGTTTCACTATAGTCCGCATGATTTTATGGTATCAGACGAAGTTTAGATTTTACTTGCGCTGAAGTAGTCCGTGAAACAAGTTATGAGCAAAATTACCTTTTTAGCCACAATGTCTTTTGGTTATTATTACTAGTTGTTACTTACAATCTATATGACATCTCAGTTGTATGAGATCAAATTTTTTGGGTCAATTTTATCTTTTACACGTTATAATTTGCAAACTGGAGCATCTTAACACATCTCCTTCGTCGCTTTTTGAAAGTTTTCTCTCCATGTCTCCTGAACTATATACAAAACATTTTAGTTGTATGACATGTACTGTAGTTCATTTTTTTGTCTTCTTTCGAAAAATCAAGTATAGTTCCTGCATGCATTTCGCTAATAAGCTGATCTTATGGCTTAAATAGGTATGCTGGAGTCATGCAATTGGCAGCAACATTTTTATTGTGATTCAGATCACCAACCAATCCGTTTCATAAATAGCATTGCCGTCGTGCTATTTCTTCTTGCTCTGATCTTTCTGGCCGACACCATTTCTGGTTAGACTTGCTAGCTGTTCATTAAACTTTAGGCTAGAGTTTCAGATCATTTCTTACACTTTTACTGAATATGGCAAATGGAAAATGCTTCAGACTAATGCTGAACTCAGTTCAACTTTATTGAAAGAGGCAATTGTTAATTAATTAAATTACCATATGTTTGTTAGTTAAATTAATTTCATCAAGCATTTAATGTCATGCATTTATTTTCCTTTTTTTTTTTTCCTTTTTCAAAGACACTATATATGATTTTCATATGTTTCCAAAAAGTATATTTAAATACAAGGAATAGCTATCATTTTTAATGTACGGTTGCTGATTTCTAACCAGGATCGGATTTAAGCATTATAATTAATGGCACCAGTAACAATACGAGGATTAACTCCTACAGTAATTTATACTGCTTTTGATTCCATAAGCAACTTAACATCTTTTTGCCTTGTTTTTTTATTCTTTAGTTTGTTTAATCATCATCTAGTTTCATTTAGTTTAGGATTTAAATATTGCGTTTAGGATCAGGCAGAGCGCCAAGTTACATTCACCAACTACGCCGAATCTTGACTACAGGTGAGAGAAATGCTGCTAGACAGCCCCGTGCTGTTCCCACAGCACATGTTCATCAATCGCAGATAGTTGATGCAGTGCGGAGACGATTGGTGCAATCTGAGGTTTGCTTCCTGATTACTTAATGTCTTATAAATAGTTGTCTCCATATATTTAAGTTCCAGACATGTAAATTGAGGGGATTTCTCACACATGAATTATAGCACATATATACTGCTATTGCATGGTTTAAAAATGCTACAGTGGATTAGATCTGTTATATTGGCTGGTATATATTGTAGCTATTGATGGATATACTTAAACGGCTATTGCATGGTTTAATATCACATCTTACTGAAATTGTTTTGTGTCTTAACCAGGGATTAGTGCCCCCAAGGCGCTGCAGAACTGCTGCATACAAGTTCAATATTTTTCCACCAGCTAATGTGCCTGCTTGTTTACTGTCCAAGCTAAAGATAGTTAAAATTTTCAATGA
>JAOTQG010125645.1:0-10271 GCA_025631175.1 Iris virginica | reverse complement strand
CGGTTCGGTTTGGTTTGGTTTTCAAATCTTGTGGTTCGGTTTAGGTTTGAAAATTTTCAAACCGATAGGGTGCGGTTCGACTTGTGGTTTATACCTTAAGCCGAACCAAACCGAACCGTAGCACCCCTACTAAAGATCTCAACATCTCATTAGCCATGAGATTCTTTTCTTTCTTTCTTTCTTTTGTTTTTTTTTTTAAAAAATACCAAGAGTTTTACAAACCCTGGAGACTTGGAGCAAAACAACAGTGAAATAATTCTACCAATCATAAAAGAACAAGAAGAATCTTAGAGGATCTTCTATATCTCTGATTCTTCAAATAACATTTCAGCAAAATCTACAATTTTGAACACCTACAGAAGTCTAAAAAGACCAGAAGATTGAAAATGGAAGGAAATAAATTACACCAAAAGTTGCATTATTTGAATGGGGGAAGCATTAAGAATACAAGGATTTTTAGTGTATTGCTTTCCTTCTTTCTAGGGTAACAATCAGAAACAATAGATACTTCCAATTCATGACGTATGGAGACGGGAGAGAAGCCGAGAGATCCTTGTCAACGGCTGGATGAAGAGAGCATCATTGACTTTGATATTCAGGCAGATAACTTCTCTGAGATCCAGTAGCACTTGCAGGACAAAATGACGGTTGGAGGAGAATGAGCAACATTGCCTCCATTGCTCATAATTAGAATCTTAACTATGAAGTAAATTGTCCATAACAGACTTCGCCTATCCTCTTCACCTCAGATGCATTCACAAACCTTTTGTTACAACCAAAAATAGGGTAGTTTGGGTAGAGAGACGCAGTTTCTGATCTCCATACTCGCAACGATAGTTATGGTACATCAAGATGTAAAGAGATGCCAGTGGTGATCCGAATGTACAATGTCCTTGATTTTTTCGAGCTTCTTAAGGATCTCCAAGAAAGAAGGTCTCATGTTCATATCTGCTGCCCAACAGTGTTCAGTTAACCTAAACATCAAAACAACAAAGTCATTAGGAGAGTGGTATAGGTATGCAAATATTCACGTTGGGAGATTATGGTTTGTTGAGACATTAAATCCACATCAGGCATTAAGAAGCATTCAATTAATTAAGATCCTGGAGCACTGTTCTCACAGTCAGTTGTGTTATGGGCACTTTTGGTTTTAACAAATTAAAAGATACTTTCTCCATAACACGATGGTTTACTAATTACTGGGGAAAAGAGAAAGGGAACAATATAAAATAGAAAAGAAAAGAAAGAAAGAACATTAAAAAAACAAGGCATGTTGGTTCTTTTACCAAGATATGGGTGCTTTGCCATTTCATTGTAGATGTCATGCCAAAGTGATGTGATTTAGAAACTTATATAAACAGCAATACAAGAAGCCCTAAACGCTTGGCACCCCAATGAAGCGAAACCACACGAGGATACAATAGGGAGCAATCCTGCAAATCAGGTAACCACAGGTGGGTTCCTACTATTTTCCCTACATTTTGTGTGTTGTGTGCGTGTGCGTGTATGTGTGTCAAACACAGTAACCCTCCCACGATTGATAGAAATATGCCCAACATCTCTTCAGTTATGATTTTCTGAGACAATGGCATCCCTTAACCTAAATACATTTCAGGATAGTAGCATATGCAGCATCATATGTATAATCATTTACCAGTATCTTCCACTACTAGACAAGTAATCCTATGCTACTAGACTAATGCGAGGTTAGCCAATATATATCTTAGTGGTGCATCCTACTTGACAATGTATTTTAAGATACAATGTGTATTTTACCATATGGTTGACTAGCTTATGACGGGTTCATCGCAGAATACAGAATCATATACATTTCCCACTGCATCGATAGGAAATCTCATTTATACTATATACATGTCATTTCAAACAGATGTGAGGCCCATAACTAGAGCTCAATTATGTCCGTGATCTGTACCTACAGAGAGAGAGCACGCAAGGTCAACTAGTCTTCTGCATCCACTGCCAGGCTGGCACTTCAGATACAATATTACAGGGTTTGATACCTAGAGCATGAATGAGAGAAACTTCTCCTAGAACTGATGTGTTTTACTTATAAGTACTATCAAGATTTGTGATGATTTAATCTTTTTAAAATCTTTGCCTCAAAATAAAAAAGGTGCATCTTCTTTAAAAGCTCTGAACAAAGCCCAACCACCGAACCACGTCACTGTTTTCACTCTCTCTAAGTTCGCATAGCAATGAGCCAACCCACCCGCTCCAAGGTAAAATAAGTCACTGTTCATCTCACATCCAAACCCGACAGCAGGCAGTCATCTCAACACAACCTTAAAACACTGGAAAAAGAAATTCACCTAGTGAATACAGCACTCCGAAATTTCCATCCTCCTCCCACCCTTCAACCTGATCCAGCCTCATTCACAATCAAATCTCTCACTCCACAGCAGAAAACTCCAGCAGTTTCATCATCATCATAACCTCTCACTCCTAAGCCAGCGTCAAAACCACAACCCAAAATTCCAAACTCCACCATGAATATGTCAATTAAATAGGAAAGGTATGCGATAAGGCCATTACAAATGTTGGAGAGGAAAAGTATCTGATAAGGGTCACAACGAAAAGATGCTAGAAATTTAAGAGGCAAATAATATCCGGTAGAAACATCATGAATTGCAAACATAACCATTCACCAGAAATGGATTTATTTAGAGTAATTCTACATAGCACAAAAAATTTACAAAAGTTTGAGTTAAAAAATTAGGTGCCAATCAACGATTGGTTGCGTGTTTGAAAATCTAGCATTTAATGATAGCCCTACATTCTTCAAGCTACATAACCAATTATTGATCGACACCTCATTTTGTAACCCAAAGTTTTTTAACCTTTTTCTGCTATGCATCATTATTCTTAATTTTATGAACAATCATCTTAGCTTCTTCTGTTCATATGTTTTTGTGAAATCTAACAGCTATATACATTGACAATTTGGCCTCACAGGAGATAATTTATCATTCATGCATATGGGGTGAAAGTGTGAAATGCATGAAAATGTTCAGATTAACTAAATTAAATCGACATACTCTTTTAACTCTGGAATGTAACCTTTTGACCTAAAAAAAGGTCTATGCCCTTCTGCGACATATTTTGCTGCTTCATAAGGTTCATAGTTTGACAATGGAGGGTCACCTTCAAGCATCTGCAATAAATCAGATATATCATGGTTTGATCCGAGCCCAATGGCTTTATAACATCCATTATACTTCTTATCAAAAGGAAATTACCTCATATAGTATCATGGCAAAAGAGAAAACATCGACCTTTTTATCGTATTTACGGTGCTTGAAGACTTCAGGAGCCATATACCGGTCTTTTGTTTTTTCCCATCAAAAGAAAAAAGGAACCACGATTAAATATGTGTGCAACCAATTATACACAAAGAGCACAAAAAGACAGTAACATACAACTTCCAGTCTCGCCGGTCATTTTATACACATCATGAGAATTTTGAACCCTGATAAGCTTGCTCAGTCCAAAGTCCCCAACCTTCAGATGGTCTGCATTGGTATTGACCAGAAGAACATTCCTGAAATTTCAACAGTCACCCATGGATATCACAATATATCTTGCATTTAATCTCCAACCCCACTGCCTAGGCATAAATACATGTGGGAGAGAGAAACTTCATCTGAAATTAGTCCGGCTTTACATCAATTTCACTATCAAGGAAGACACTTTTCGACATATATTAGGTGGAAAATCTAACAAACCTTGGCTTTAAGTCTCTGTGTATAACAACGTTTGGTTCATTGTGAAGATAAGCCATGCCTCTGCCAACAGAAAAGTCGAATTAGGCTTCAACAATTAGAAGACAATAAAATAGCAAGAAACCCATGCCTGGCCAGAGTTTAGCTACCCCGCAACATATTTTTTTCTTTTTTGGAAAGAGGGGCAGCACCCTCAAACTTTTATAATGCAAAAAAGATTTAAAAAAGAAAAAAAGAAAAGAAAAAGTGGGGTGCTTAAGCCTGGCCACAACATAACACCAGCCATGTTGTTTAATCAAAAGTGCAAGGACATCTACATTCAGCTAGTCGGGTAGCAATGTCAATACTCCAAATTATCAGAGTACGAATTATCCTCAAAATGTTGAGATGAAAGATACAGCATAACTCCATGGTATTAAGGGTATTAGGTAATTTTAGACACTTTGTCGACCTAAGAGCAGTGATACTCAAATTCAATCAACATAAACATAATCAGAGTACGAGTTATCTTCCAAATGTTGAAATGAACGATACAGCATAACTCCAGTGTATTAAGTAATTTGTAGCCACTCTTTCTACCTAAGAGCAGTGATACTCAAATTCAATCAACGGAAACATAATTTTCATTTATTTGTCATATGATCACATTTGACCAAAACACTTGCACTTCAAATTGAACAGCTTGTATTGTCTCTCTCTAGATTAACAGAGCGTAGATTGAGCACGAACCTAAAAAGATAGTAGTACATTGAATTTATTTATTGAAGTTTCCTTTTGAAAAAAAGAATACTCCTTTCCAAAACAAAAAATCCATGCACTCCCATATTCTAATAATTAATTATCAAGTTTAATGAACATTTTATTAACTATTACAGTTTATTAAGAATTAGATACGTTTTTACTTTTACAAAGTAAACTGGGTTCTCAAGAGATCACTTTAGCAGAGAATACATTAACTTCAGAGGGCCAGCTTTTTTTTATCAACAACCAGCTGTATATATTGTGTTCATAATCAACAAGGACTATCAAGCCATAGGATCCAGCATTTCCCTAATTGATTTCCAGGTACGTACCCAAAAGTACATTGTCTCAGTAAGATGAACGTACCTGGCAATATCCAATGCAAAGTTAACAGCTGTAGATGGACTAAGAGCGCCTTTTTCTTTCAGGTATTGGTGAAGGTCACCCTACAACCAGACATGGATGTCATTTTAATATTTATAGTCACAACAATCATAAGATTCTACGGTAAAATTTTCAAAATATGTAATATCAATTACCCCACGTAGGTACTCCGTGATAAGCATCAATGGCTTTCTTTCAGTAACAGCTCCGAGAAATTGCACGATATTAGGGTGGCGGAGCTTCACTAGCAAATTGACCTCGTGCCTAAAGTCCTGACTGAATCAGAAAGTGAAACAAAAGACATGTTAACAAAGCGACTATCACAGCTTAAGTATTTGCAGATCAAAACCCTAATAAGCAAAAGGTAGCAGAACAAGTGACCATAGATGAGATTGGGGCAATGGAGCTTACATCACCAATCTATCATCTGAAAGATTTGGAAGAATGCGCTTGACAGCTACAGGAGTTCCACGCCAACATGCTTTTAAGATCTCACCAAATGACCCCTATGAGCATTAGCTATAGTCAGTAATGTAAACTGTGGACATATAACAAAGTACATAAAGAGCTCAACTGAGGCTAATAATATTATAATAGTAACAATGATCATACAGATAATCATATCCTCAATTACTCAACTACACTACTCTAGATAAGTTTCTCCTGCTTTTCCATGCAGCCTCACCTCCAATTTGGAGAGGCTGATTCCAGGACATGAACCTGTGCCATAGCGCTGATTTGCAGTGGCACTTGCCATTGCACCAAATCAGACCTTCAAATACCTATACTCTACGTGCATGTACACAAGTTGAAAGCCCCTATTACTTTGTAAATTACATATTACTCCAGATTCCAATCAAATATGGTATATAGATACATGCAAAAAATCCTAATGTTGGGTGGGTTACCTAACTTGACGAGATTACAAGTTTTTTGGCTTGTTGTCCATTAAAGAAAGGGATAGTTTTGCTGAAGTCAAATTTTATCATATAACTAATAGTTAAAATCAAAAAGTGATTGTGCACGGAATCCCAGTCATCCGTTTGAAGCTCTAGAAAAAAATGGTAAAATTATTGAACACTGATCAAAACCAGATATTATGAATGATATTCATATACATTGAGCGTTCAAATTCAATTCAAATCAATACAACACTCTTTAACCAGCAAAACCAGACCTTGCCAATCATACTTGAGTTTGAGAAGTCAAGCTCAGTTGGGTCAATCTCCCAGTCGCATTTATTTGGAAGAGGGGGTGGAACAGGCCTTGGCTCAAAATGGCTACCGTTCTGGCCCTGCAAAATAGGAACTACAACTTTAAAGTCCACAAGAGCGCATAGAACAAGCATATAGAAAGTGTACACACATCTTTCAACTTTTAAATGTTCATAACTTTCGACAACATGTAGTGAGGTTATACATCTGTGCTATTCAAGGGTTAAACACAACATATGGCAAATAAAGTCTAAGACATTATTGACAAAATACACGATGAACACTATGGGCCTCCAGCAACGAATCTGAGGTTATCCACTTATAGTCGTACAAAATAAGTATGTGTGCCCAATTAAACATCCCAGAACACTTGTGTATAATGTACAAATCTGGATAGCGACTTTTCATAGCCATTAAGCCTCAGCCAATCATGCTACTATTTTACTTCAAAGCTCTGACTTCCCTTTGACTTTCACTGGCTAATCCTGCAGTTCAAGCCCAAGAAAGCAGCCGTAGTTTCGTCCTCCCTTCATCTATGTGGCCCCTTTTGAACCAGAATAGTTGAAGTTGCTGAAGCACTAGAAAGGATTCAAATGTTACACCCATCATCTTCTGTTGTAGAATTAACATGCTTGCCTACAACTCGAATCTCATTATAGCTCAAATCTTTTATGGATTTAAGAAGACGAAGGTTATCATTTTCGATTAAAAAAACATGCCATAACTCAACAATTTATAGATGCCACATCTAGAAGTACCCAAAACGAACTTGAGAACTGCAATTCTGAATCCGATTCACAGTCCTTATCTGAAGGGCAAAAAAGGGAGTGTTGCCAACTTTCAGTTCCACACTTGACATCCAAAAGACAACAGAGATTATTGCAGACATTTGTTAGTGAAGAACAATCCAAAATTTTAATCCTCCAAGTGAACTGCCTGGTGACAGCTGACAGAACACGATGAAGTTGCCTTTAACACCTTGCTCAACTCAGCCACATCCATCACTACAGCTCTTTTTTTCTGGCGTCCTTTTATGTCCATTTTTCTATCTCGACAATTGGTTCTTTGTTAGTTGAAAAAAATTGCAAGAATATAATAATAGTAAAGGATGAAGAAGGCAACGCAGTGGGTTTGGAAAAGGAAGCAAGGGATTTGCAAGCTTTTCCAACTGAATGGAGGCAAAATTTCAATTAAAAAAAGTAATAGGATGCTCTAGTAACATGACGTCAGCAATATCACAAACCAACTGTGGGGTGAAGAGAGAAAAAATGTTGAACTTACATACGAGAGGCCACCATACGACTTCAATAACTCAATCATGGCATGCTTTTTGGCTCCTTCTGCATCAGCTAGAGGCTGAGATGAGCAAAATCATCAGTTTGATTGCAAACTGTAATTATTTCGAATGGAGGGAATATTATTTTATTAATTGAAGAAAATAAGTGGGACAGAGGTAGTAATTATTTTCAAATGGAGGGAATATTATTTTATATTTTTTCTCTCTGAATAAATAAGATTTTTCTTTAGAAGTGATTCACTCAGGTGGTACACCCTAACACTTGCACCTCATCTATCTGCTAATGAAAAGTCATGGATATTTTTCCCTCCATTCCACTCAGAGAGTCTATGTGTTAAGTGTCAAATACCAATAGATATATAAATAACCGTATAATATTCAACTTAATTATATCAGATAGAAGGCTAAAGTTAGAGTACCAACTGCCCAGCTACTTGTAACCTTAACTTTCAATAGGGGACTTTTAAGTTCACATCATGTGATGTAAAGATGGACTACTTGAATAAATCAGAAGGACAGTATAATTTGCTGGATCAAATAATGCAGTGCAAACCTAGTGACTAAACAAATCTGTCCTCCAGAAGCCAATTAGTTTGCGAGATCACCGAAATTGCTGAAATCATTATTTATCATACTCTGTATAAGCAACAAATGCAGTATCAAACATGATGCTTATAACCTGAAATTTATATGTGCAGGCACAACCACCACATAGTTTGGTATCACGACTCCAATAATTGGGATAGTGCAGACCAAAAATGCAATGCCCATCGCTTTCTAAGCGACCATATGTAAGTATTAGGTACACAAGCTTGGTAAATTTTAGAGTAAATCATTCCATGGAAAGTCAATTGCACCAAATGAACATGAATTCACCTTATTCTTGGATGTTGCTATTTATTTCTAAAGCCTTCAAATTAACTTAGCCTTTACTGATGAAAATTTCCACCACTCACGAAGAAACACAAACAAAAGTGAAAAATTACCGTGTTTTTCCAGCGATCCTGAGCGTTGATGTCGGCGCCGTACTCAATCAAACACTTGGCAACATCGATCCATCCATGAAGCGAGGCAACGTGGAGCGGAGTGCGATTATCGTAATCCCTAGCATGAACAAGAGACCGATCCTCCTCCAACAGCTTCCTAACAGCCACGCCGTCGTTCTGATGGGCGTGCCAGAGTATCAGGGACGTACGGCTAACTTTCGCCTTCTCTTTTCTCTTCGTGGCCGTCGTAGAGGAGGTTGGAACCGGCGATTCCCCGCCTGCACCGGCGGAATGGCCCGAGCTGCCTTCGCTCCCGCTCATTTCCCGGGAACACTGGACTGACCTAACGGATCGGACCGAACGGAAATTGGAGAGGAAAATTTATTTATTTTCTTTTTTCTTCTGACAAGTGTTGCGAGGGAAAAAACTTGCTATTGGTGGGAATAATTGAAGACTACTGTTGTTACTCCCTCCCTCTTCGATTTAATTGTCCGTTCTCGACAGTGAGTTGTAAAAGCTTTATTTCGCTTTCAACACCATTAAAATGGAGAGAGTGTATTTTATTTTATTTTATTCAACCGCATAGATTGAGATTTGAGATTCCCCTCCAAGTGTGTGTGTCTTTTTTTTCTCTTAAATTGGCAAAAATAAGTGTAGAATAACATTTGGCCCAACCCATCCCCCTCCTATATGGAGCGCAGCGCCTATGTGATAATATTCATTGTATTACGTTATTTGTTCATTATCTAAAATTAAATGTTCATTTTTATCATTGTTACTGAAAAATAACAATAATATTAAGAAAAATAAAATAAATATTTAGTTATAAAATATGAACAAAACAACGTAATAGAATGAATATGGAGCACATAGGCGCTCCTTGCAAGGAGCATATAGGTGCTCCGTATAATTTCTACTCATAATTTGGAATATAGTGAGCTCATATATAGGTCATATTATGCTATAAAATATAAATTTACTTTTAGTATGAATTGTGTAAATTTATTATATTTTAGTATATGTATTTTAATTAATTTATTATATTTTTACAAACTTGTTATATTTTAATATATTTTTATCATATCTTAATTAATATATTATTATTTTTTATATTATAAAATACATACATATAACTAATATATAGCAAAAATTAATTAAAACATAACAACTTTGCACAATTTATACAAAAAAAAAAAGTGATTTCGGCATAATCAACTATCTATATATATATATATGAAAATGATCAGATACAAACCATAAATATCATACAAACGTGCGAACCAGTTGTATCTTAGTATATTTTTATTGTATATTCATTAATTTTGTTGTATCTTAATTTTTTTTTTTTTGTAACTTAGTAAAACTCTATTGTACCTTATTACATTTTTATTGTACATTCGTATCTTAATTATTTTGTATAATACAATAAAAATATAACTAAGATACAACAAAAATATATTAAGATACAATTGATAGTCACGTTTGTACAATATTTGTGATTTATAACAGAATAGACCACTATATATATATATATATAAGTTTTGTATGGTGGCCACCCGAACTATTGTTAATGCATCAGAAAAAAATTTCAGTGTAAATAATTTTAATTTTGATTATTAATACGTGCCCGAAGACACTTATTAGTATTTTTTAAAAAAAAAATAGGTACTAAAATTTAAAATATGCCTCTCTAGTTGATAAGATGTTCTCTTTCCTAGTCACTAGCTTTAAACCCGTGCTACGCACGATATATAACTCAATTTAATTACTTTACTGCATTACAAATTGTTACTTGAATAAATTAAATTATGAATCTACAATTTATTTCAAATATATCATTATTTAAAAAAATGATAATATATAAAATCAAACACTCTTAAATGAAAAATTATATATATATATATATATA